>VYZR01103937.1:53935-65220 GCA_013400675.1 Oxylabes madagascariensis
AAAAAAAAAAAACCAAACCAAAAAAAACCCCACACTGGAAGTAAAGAAAATTCTCACTTACTTTGATTCCACAAAGGGAATATAACAGTACAGTGTATCGTATTGTTAATGTTACATTATGCACAAATATTTGACTTGCTACATAAAATGTTAGTTTTAAATCTGTGCCTTAACAGTGACCAGTTATCTGTAAATATAGAGCAGATACAGATTGTATTTTTGTGGGTTGTGTCCTTCTAGTGATTTTTTAAAAAAATGAAAGTTGAAATTAAAACATTAAAAATGGAAATTTTCAAAACTAATCAGTGTTGCATAAAATAAATTTATATAACTCCCTTGTATTCTGATTGGTTCATGAAGTATTTTTATATAGACCCAGTTCCAGGGATGCTTGCTTGTTAATAAAATATACAAAGCAGTATTTGACATAATGGCAACATGTTTCTTTCACATGTTAATGCTTCGTGTGTTTTACTGTTCTTTTTGTATCGCATACAATGTCTTTGTGTGGCTTTTAAGTGAGAATGCTTTTTTGGGGTGCCTTTCTTTAATCTAAGAGGAGTTAAATTATCACAGGTTCAATTCTTACCAGGTTTTAGTGGTTTGGCTTCTATTCTTTCTTTGGTCTTCCCATTTTAATGACTCTTTTGGTCAGGTGTGTTTTTTCACGATGGTCATTATACTGTCACTTCCAGTATAGAAGTAAGGGGGGAGCGGTGGGGAAGGGAATTCTTTCTTCAGGCTGCTGGGAGATGACCAGTCAGCCTGGCGAGAGGCACAGCTGTCACACTGAGGTGATGTGCACACAACAGACACAGTCAGTCCTGTCTCTCTGCTCCGCAGCTGCTGCTACAGGTTCAGTATTGCTCTACCTCACTCAGTGCTCTCCAGCATCTCATTATCCCCACCTAACGTGGTCTCTGTTTCATGGACACAGCTCTCCAATGGCTGTCCTGGCTCACAGCATCTCGTTATCCCCGCCTAACGGGACACAGCTCTCCAATGGCTGTTCCTGGCTCACTGACCTTGCAAAACTCCGAGAGTCATTTTTCTGAATACCTGTTGAGAAGTGCAGGTGTGGGAACAAGTCTGTGAAGGAAAGAGATCAACAAACTGTTCTGCTGAGGACAACTGAAGGGTGTGGTGCTGAGCACCAAGTTACCAGGCACTGACATAAATTATGTGGAAATTTACAGGCAGGTGGGCTTGCAAATCGCACAGTGCTTTTGGTGTCTGACCTGCAGTGAGCTAGGAGGGTCTGAAGAAAGGCAGTTGTCTTTGTGGACCATGGATTTGGGCGTATTGCTTCCAACAGCTTTAGTCAGCAGAGTGGAAAGCTGGTGTGGGACAGAGAAGGAGGTGATGGAGCATTAGAGCTTGTTGGCTGCTCTCCCTATGGTGCAAGCAGTGCTCCCGGCAGCTGGCATGGCACAGCAGCAACAGCACTGCTCCCTGAACAAACGGGGCATGTCTCCCTCTCTGCTACCAGTCAGTGGAACAAAACTGGTGATTTTCAGTCTGAACAAAAAGTTGCATTTAAGAAATGTTGCCAATACCCAAGAGAAAATAGCATGGAGTCTTCAAGCTCTGCAAAGATTAAAAGTAAGGCATCTCTCTTCACTTTTGAATCGCACTCCAATCTAACAGTTGCTGGAGGAGTCTTGTTTTTCCAAAGTCCTAGAAAACACAGTTACACAAGCTTTATGAGTTCTGTTGTAAGCTGGTCAGTACAGGTGTGATGGGCACGGGATAGGTATTTAGAAACCTGTGCTCGTACTGTAAGGTAAGCCAAGGAGTATTTGATTCCAGACAAGTCTGGACACTGTTGGGGCTACGTTTTATCCTTGAAGAACCAGCTTTCTTGCCATCATAGATACTTGAGCAGAAGGAAGGTTTGGTTTTTTTGGAGTTGCTGAAAAATTTTTGAGGGTGTCAGAAGATGCAAAAACTGGGGAACTTGTAGAAAAATTTACAATATGCATGGTTGGGGTCTATTATGTTGTTGACAACTGCTTTGAAAGTGGTGAGCTGTAAGAATGTTTAAGCAGGTTGGGGGATGTATTTTAGCATGGTTAAAGATAAAAGAGCTCTTATTTTGAATTAGGTGTAGTTGTGGGTGAGGACTGTCTTGTAATCTGAAAAGCACACAATAAACTTGTGCTTTGGTATAAAATTCCTTTATTTTTATTTGGGTTATGATAGCATCTGGAGCAGAAATAACAAGAATCCAGCAATTACAAAAGGCTTTTTGTAGATGATGTATTTGTATTAAGGAAAATTTGAGTTTTATCTTTGTTTCCTGTACTGCAGATGTACTTTTTTATAGTGTTTATAATTTTAATATTTTACATGCTTTCATGAGTTAGTAAAGCAGACTTTAAAAATTAAAGTAGTAGAAAAGTCATACTTGCCAATTTTGAATACTGACACAGCTATTAGGGGCAGTTAGAGGTTAATAAAGATAATTTTTTTCCCCTCACTTTGAAGAAAATGTACTATTAAACAGACTCAAATAATGTAGAAAGTTTTTGCATTAGAGCATCGTCTGGTGTCAAATTTCCCCGCTCTCTTAAGGGGTAAGATTTGGGGAATATTTTCTCTGAGAAATGCAGAATGGTTCCAGATGTTGATGAAAATATGAAGAAAGATGAATACATTGTGATGGAAATTACCCAGTTTGTGCCAAAACTGTGTTGCAACTTCATGGAAACTAAGAGATGGAAAAAGCAAAACATAACATGAGAAAAAAACCACCCTAAAATAATTCTATAATGAAGCAAAAATGTCACTTCTAACAATGGGTGATTAATGTTTTAAGAAATAATATTGCTACTAATTTAATAACCCTAGGACCATAAACTGATATGGATGTTGCTACACTTCTTTGCTGTGATAAAAATCATGGTTTGTCACCCATGTAGGACAGAAGAGTTTAAGAGGCCTGAAATGCACATGACCGTAACTTATGGTCCCAAAACTAAAGCCATCCATGGGAACTGCAATCTCGTGCTGTGTATGTACAATATGGAAGTGAAGAGGATGCGAGTATTTATGGGATTGAGAATATAAGAAACCTTCTGTAGACAGTAAATCTTGCTGTATGTTACTCATGAATATACTAAGAGAAAACAAAATGAAACCCAAGGATCATTTCTTTTTTCTTTAAAGTGATCCAAAGTTCAGATAAAACAAAATATTCACAACCCTATCCTTTGGCAGAAGTTTTTCCACCATGCAGCTGAACGATGTTTTGGTTCTCAAAAGTATGCTTCTATTTTCAAGCTCACCTCAGAGAGAAGTTGCTAATGAATGGTACCAAAAAACCCTTTCTCTAAAGTAGCTTGAATAAGCACTGGGTGCTTAGCACTGACAGTTCAATACTAAGAATGCTGATTCTTCCAATACTACAAGATCTCTTTATGTAGCCCAGCATCTAGAAATCAGTACACAAAAAGCTAACATGGTGAAGTTAAATTGCTGGCAGATTTGAATCTTGCTTGGAAACCAGATGGGCGACAGCTAGGTAGCCAATCCCTGTGGGGCAAGAGATGTTTTGGTGCTGCTGTATTCAAACTAGCTTTGTGCCAGCAGTGTTTCTCTTTGAACCAAGTGGTGACAATAGCCAGCAAACTGGAATCCTGAAGGCATCTGTCATGTAGGAAGGCTTGTCCTGAGCATACCTCCAGCAGTGATTATCTTCCATCTTTACTGAAAGTGGTTACAGATGCTCCACTGTTGACTCGGTACTTTCTTTCCATTATACTTTTGGACTCCAAATGCTAGAAAGGGCAAACTTTTAAATTTTACATGCAGCTTGATGAGCTTTTTGCTTGCACAAGCATAACGTTTTCTTCTTTTCCTAGGAGTGATTAACGTGGACAGTATCCAGAACCACTAGAGTGGACGAGAGCTTTGAAAGATTTTTTTGAAGGGATTTAAGAGTCATGAGTGGAGACTGGAAATAACACTTCTGGCACTGCTGCCTTTCCTGGCTGCTGGTGGTGTCTGCTCACCTTTCTCCTAGATCTTGGCTCTCCCATGCTTGGCTCAAGTTTCTGCTTTCTTCTGATCAGCACTCAAGTTTCAAACAACTGCTTTTGGGAAGTTTGAGGCATTTTAACTTTTCAGGCAAATTAGTGTTTGCTTTTTGTGTTGGACTTTAAAACTGTGGCAGTGAGGCAGTGAGGATACAGGTGCTAATGGTCATCTTGGTCAGTGCGAGGAAATAAACTTGTAAGCACAGCATAAACAGTACATTGTGGTTACAAGGCTGGAGTAGATGAGGGCATAATTTCTTCAGGTGGGCAGTTGTTTGGGAAGATTAAGTAAAGGAAATGTTAGTTTGCTTGGTTGCTTCTTTTTTTAAAACATTCATAGAAAGGAGCATCCTTTTGCATAGTGTTGCATAGTGTTCTTATTACAATTTAAAAATGATTTTGCAAAAGTCACTCCACAGGGCCTTTGCCTTAACCAGTAATAAAAGCACAGTTATTCATAGACAGAAGGATTCTTTAGGATCCACCCACTTTAACATTAATTATTGGACTAAAACAGCACATTTCTTCCTTGCTTCCCACCTGCTTGTAATATTTCTCCTGAGGCCAATACATCCATGTTCTTCAGTTGCATTTTATGTGTGGTTATTCTGTGCCCCGGCTCTGCTGCAGAGACGAGGTAATGAACCCCCAAACAGAATTGCATCTGATCTAGTTCCTACCGCATCTTCTTGCTGTGTAAACACATCAGGAATTAGGAAAGCACTTCTGGACTGAACAGATGTGTTGGTCTGCTGGAAGCTTAGAAACCCTGTATTTTCAAGTCCTCCTTAATCTTTGTGATGAATTTGTAAGCTTCAAGATGTTTTACATCTGGTTCTGTTTGTCAAATTCCTTTCAAGTGTTCCTTTTTTTGTGATTATACCATCTGCGATAAAATGGGCATTAAATCAAATACTACATAAAGATGCATTGTCTGTTCAAAGCTATACTAGAAATGGAATGTTTTGTATTTCGTATCTTTGGTCTATTTTTGGGTTTAAGTGAAATTTTATAGACGTTTCAGAATTTGTGTTTATCCATAAAACCCCAGAATGTTATGACAAAGAATCACAGAGACTCTGTCCTTTCCACCTCCCTTCCTGAAAGCAGATAAGTCAGTGTTTCATTTTAAAGCATTTTTTTTATCTAATTGAGATTTTCCAAGCTCACAAAATTTGGCAGAAAACAAATCAAGTTTTTTATGGTTCCTGAAGGCAAATCACTTTCCGATAAACACTCCAGTGTATCTTCATGTGCTGTTCAACATGGGAGGTGTGCAGGAATATCAAAAAGATGTTGAAAGCTTTCTTGCTTGACCTCTTAACTCTTCACCAGGTCAACTTTTCCTCTAGCTTGAATCTGGTGAAATTGTTCTGTGTTTAAGCACAGGAAAGAAATCCGTGGTAGAGCAATACTTCCTTCCTCAGTGCATGCTGTGACCTTTCCTGCCTTTTTTTGAAAACAAGTTCTCCAGGCTTCTAGACCTGATAGTATGCTGTATGAAATGTCTAGTTGCTACATGTTCACCTGCTGAGAAATGAGAGGCTTTGCACTCCATGGTGAACGGGCTTTTAATTTGTGTACCCAAGGGAACCAATTATTTCATGTGTTTCATGCTCAAGCATGGAAGGGCAGCACACCAAAACAGTATAAATTTTCAGGTCTTCCTTTTCCCATAAAAGCAGTCTCTTGCTATGCTGCTTTGGTGCAAGTAGAGTTCTTTCAGTTCCTGGTAAATACAGAGGACTGCCCCAAATTTGTCAAAACAAATGTTATGGTTTATCTCCTGGCAGCTACCCAAGTCTCCATAAAACCGAGTTTTACTCCATGGGGACCCATAACTGAACCCAATAGTGGCACGTGCTTTCTTAATGGTTTATTTTCCTTTTACAGCATTCACAACTCTCATTATATAATTATCCTAATGAAGAATTGAACCAGCACGATTTTTTATTATTTGGAGGTGTAATATTGCTATAAACTAAGTGAGGAGTTGGATGGTCAAAGGTTAACATGAACAATTATTAGAAAAATTGTGGATGACAGTCTCCATATTTGACTTCAGGAAGAGTTGCTGCAACAGGTCTTTAAGGAAGAGAAAATGTTGCAAACCTTTACTTTGGCATTGCTTATTAGTTGGAGTGGTAATATTTAGGGGAAGAAACTGGCTATGTGGTGCACCTTATAAGAAATATCACCAAATCACTGCTCTGAAGAGGGAGGTAATGTTTCATTAATGTTCTTAATATCGCTTCATTAAGTATTAAGCTTATATTATATAAATGTGGGTTCATTCACCTACTGAGAAAGTGTTTGAAAGTTTTCAATTAGTGATGACAACAAAAATCCCCACTCTTCATTTTCAGCTTCTCTTCTAGACAAAAATTCTAGCCTTACTTTAAATGCAGATAAAGTCAGAGTCTCTTTCAATCCACTTTTGAATATTTGTCACATAAATTACGTGATATCATACCTCAGATTTCCCCAAAGAGATACTTAGGTTGCAGTCAAGTCATGGCTTGATTTCTGTCCCTGCGGGTTGGCTAGATGGGGTTTCACTCCTCTTTCTGGAGGTTTTTGGATCACTGTAAACCCATTCTCCACCTTTTCCATGGTCTGGTTGGCTGGTTTACCTTCCCTCTCACTACCCCCTTTACAGGGCTTCCAGGTAATCCATCGCTGTCCCAGCCCCAAGCTGGGTGTCCCACAGGACAGGGTTTGTTGCTGGGATTTGGCTGTCTCAGGGGATGCTGTTGGGTACAGGGTTTGTTGCTGGGATTGGGCTGTCTCAGGGGACACTGCTCACAGAGGGTTTATTGCTGTGGCCGGTACGATGCGGCCAAGCTGTGTTGGGCCAGCTCTGGCCAAATGTCAGGTGCCCACCTCAGCAGGGCCGGGCCACGCTGGGTGACAGCTGGTGGGTGGCGATCAGAATGGGGACATCCCTCACTGCGTACTGTCACAGGAGAAACAAATTCCACTTGGGGAAAATTGACTTGATTTCTTGGCAGTTGAAATACATTTGGGTGGTGAGGAACCGAGGGCAATGAACCCTGTTTCTGCCCCCTGAGCCTCCCGTTGCCCCCCACTCCTGGTGCCCGGCAGCATTTTCCCGCCTCAGCCCGTGAGGTGCCCCCTGAGGGGCTCAGGGGCGGCCGGAACCGGCCGGAACCGGCCGGAACCGGCCGTGACCCACCTGAGGCGCTGCCCTCACGCAGCCCCTGGGCCCCACTGCTGCCCCAGGGACCTGCCGCTGCCCCAAATCCCACCTGGGCCTGGCCGAGGCGTGTTCGGAAGCGGCGCTGGACAGCTCGGACGCAGAGGGCACTGCCAGAGGTCAGGCTGTCGCCTTCGGCCGAAGGGAGACGGCACCTGGGGCTGCCTCCCCCCTCACACCTGCGGGCCAGGGAGCTGAGCGCACACAGGTGAGGCTGTCCCAGCTGCCATTTGGGAGACGAGGTGCACCTGGAGGGAGCTGCCCGGGTTGGGGCCAATTTGGTGATGAGCTGCACCCACCCCCTTCCTTCCCTGGGCAGGATGGGGCTCCTCAGTACCGTGGTTTGGGGTTGTGAACAGTGTGGGAAGCGGCCGCCTCCATTGCCACAGGCTGCTGCCTGAGTCACCCGGAAAAAGAGAATGCTGGCCCTGGTGAGCAGAGCAAAGCAGGAGGAGCAGTGCACTCAGAGCACCTACAAAGGTAAGTCCTCTCTTAAAATTGTGTATAAGATTATAAACCTGTGTGTCATTAGGCAGCATGGTCCCTCTGAGCTCTCTGTTGTATCCGTGATGAGGTGTTTCATATCAGCAGTTTAGGTCTGCCGTTCCTCAGCAATGTTGTCTCTGTGCTGGGTCATCCTGAAAGCCCCTAGTGTGTGACCACAGAGGGACTGTAGACTTAAGTCACCAAATGCTCGATTTTCCTTGCTTTAAAATGTTTCTTTGTAGCCAGATGTATTTTGAATTGCATATCTGGCCTCATCCAAGGCCTGGCTTGTCGGTGTGAGTGCAAATTCGTGAAATCCAAGAGCACCCTGAGGAGGGTTCCCCGCATTGCTGCATGCTCAGTCTCCAGCTCTGGGTGCTGCCTGGGCAGAGGCAGGGTGTGTTTGTGTAGGATATTCTGTGGTTTGAAATTACATTCCAGTGCAATAACTTGTGTGATGAATTCAGGGCTTGGCTTTGGGAGAGAATCATGTGTTGTTCACACAGGTCAAAAGTCATCCAAATCACAGTTCAAAAAAAAATATTTTTGTAAGAAATAGGCCGTTGAAGATATTTAGTTATTTGCTAGCTGTATAAATCTGACCTTGCCTCTTTATCCCTTAATCTTTACTGATTTGCTATGTTCACATGGATACAAAAGCAATCAAAAAAAAAAAAAAGAAAAGCCATGATTCAAATTGACACCCCTTTAAAACGTCTGACAAAGGAATTGCCTTCTATTTAGTCACCGATATTTTTGTGAGGCATGGGAGGAAAGGCAATAGCAGATGGCAGAAATTTCCAGCAAGATGCAGTGTGAGATGCCAGGCGAGCTTTCCCCGCTGCCCTGCTGTGGCAGCAGATGGAGGGATCGGCACGGCGGGAGGGAGGACGCTGCCTTTGTGCGCTGCTGGGTGAGCCGCGCTGGCACAGCTCGGGGAAAGGTGACAAACGCCAAGGGAGGGGATGCCAGAGGCACCGCAAATATGTAGCAAAACTCCTAATGATGCTTTGAGGTTTTCCTCTCCCTGGACCTTTCAGGGCTTTTTCCCAGGCAAGAGACCAGAACTGTGGCTTTCCCCCAAACCTGTGCCTGCGTGCGAACACACACGCAGAGGTGGCATTTCTGCATTTTGTAAACCTCTGCAAAACATTTGGAATCTTCACAGCCTGTTTTTTCTGAGGCAAAACAAACTTAACAAACTTACAGGAGAGCACGTCTTTCAGTTAACTGCTGTCACCTGCACTTGCCGTCAAGTGTTTAAAATAGTGCTTAATTATGCTAGAAAAGGAACACGCTTTTTCTGTTACAACTTCGATTTTTCACAGCTGGTAGAAAATTTTATGAAAGCTTATAGGTTAGTTGTTACTTTACACAATGCATTGTGTTTTCTTGCAACCTATTTTCCTTCAACCCATCCAAAATGGTAAGATTTTACCGCTCTATATAAGTGATCTCTGTAGAACTGGTACTTGAAATCGCCGTTCCACTGGTCAGATTAGCCTATGCAAATTTCTGCTTTTTAGGTTTGTGTTGATGAGGTTGTTTATTTTAGGGACTTCACGTTTGCTCTGGTATGGTGCGGTGAGAAGTACATATTCACTGGGCTGTTGGACTGCTCTATGGGAAGCTAAAAAGCTCCTGGAGTCAAAGAGGAGTATCAAGAGAGTTGCAGCTCATATTTAGGTCAGAAGCAATAAAAGAAACCTCCATGAGTGTTACTGATTAATCATTAAAGTGAAAGATTTTTTCTTCCTTTGTGTGTAAAGCTACAGTACGTAAAAATTGCACTTGGTGGGTTTAGTACAACACACTTAGATCTAGCTGAAGCTTTGTCTGAGGACAGTGACCTGTGAATTGTATTTTTAAATCTGAGCTTTCAGGTAGCCAGGGGCAACTTCAGGACTCTTCAGGAGTCATGAGTGAAGCTGTATTTTATGAGAGTCTGGAAACCTGCTCACAACCTGGTAACAGCCTCACAAACAACATCCTTTGGCCGAAATGATAAACTTCATTAGGTCAATATAATTCCACATACTAAAGAATTTTAAATGTACTTTTACAAGACTACATAAAAACATCACATGCCTACAGGCTCTACAGCTAGTAAAGACTGAGGAAAATCATCTAGTGCTTATTAAACTTTCTTTCATCTTCTGAATTAGGTAGCTGAAGTAGGTCAGTGTTGTTGACTGTTACTCTCTTACTTTTTAACCAAAGAGAAGTTAAACATTTTCACAGTTTAGAAATTTCTGTACTGAATAACTCTGCATTTTATATGGCTTGCAAAATTTCAGTAACAGCTGCTTCATTTTTTTGTGTTTGAGTACATGATCTGGAACTTCGGGGAGGCAGGTAAAATACCTGAGATGAGGTTAGGGAGCTAATGACTAATGTTTTATTTCTGTGAATCTTGTATTGTGTTCTAAATAACTTTAGCTTTCGTTTCATCTCCTGTTGTTTGTACAAAAGCTTAAGGTAGATGAAGTGTTGTGATAAAAGCTGATTGCAAGAGTTAATAAAGGTGGGGGGTGGGCTTTGTTTTTGTTATGTCTTAAACCACTGAAAGGTATTATTTGCATGCATTGTGGGAATGTGGGATTTAATGCAGGTTTCTACAATGTGATACTTTTTGATTTGTTTCAAATTTAAAAGATCAGCAGATCATTCATCTTTAGAGCACCTGAATTTGCAAAGAGGAAGATCTTCCGGACAATACATAAGAAATGTATTTGTGCTCCCAAGCAATACAAAGAGGAGAGATAAAACTTTTGTAACTGCAGTGTACTGCACAGATAAGCACTATCTTATTTAAATTCATTTTATTTTTAGCACACACAGCTGTATATACTAAAAAAATCAACTTTGTAAAGCCCTGCTTGGTGGAAGCAGGCAGTGGCATACCTGGGAACAGCTGCACTTGGGTAGGTCAAGGCCCAGCTGGTCCAGGACTGTGCTGCCAAGAGCCATGAATATCCCCTAGGATTTCCTCTTGGCTTCAGCAGATTACTCAGAGGGTTCCACACAACAGAATCAGCTTTCATTTTGATAGTTATGCCGAGAACATGGAAAATGATCCCCCTTTTGATTTTTTGAAATGTCTTTTTTATTCTGAGTGCATGTGAGGTGAACACAGTCTGGGTGCCTGCCTGGGCCAGCCCAATGACCCTTTTTCAGGTGTCCATCCCTCTCTACCTGTTCTGCAGGCAGGGGCAAATTTCCATTGCTGCTGCAACCCTAATGTAGTGTCTTCAAACTCTGGGCTTAGTGAGGGGTCTGGGGGTTTTTGTGGGGAACATTTTTCTTTTTATGGTTAAAAATGTTAACCCCATTTGTTGTTCTCCTCTAGTATTGCCTGAGTAAAATACAGTATGTGGGGAGGCAAGGTTATCTATGTGTTCCTGTGTTGCCCACGCAGTAAAAAAGAGGTGAAACAAATGCTTTAGTGGCTCAGGTCATGTTCCCTCCATGATGATACAAGTCTATGCATGAGTGATGCTCTCGTGGTACAATGCTGGGAAAATGATGGGGTTTTCCTTTTTTTT
>VYZR01103937.1:74563-95615 GCA_013400675.1 Oxylabes madagascariensis
CAATCTGTACCCATCTCAGGCACAGACTCGGCTGTAGTTCAGCAATAAACCAGTCTCCAGATGTTTGGGGCTGATACTAATAGCTGAGTTCGCCCATTTGTTCTCCAATTATTTGCCTTTTGGCTGCTGAATGTTTTTGACAGACAGCTGAGTATTGGCAGCCTGAGAGCTGACTGCGAGGTCAATGACAGCTGCGTGGGCTCAGACTCAGAGATCTGTTTGTCAGAGATACATACACGTGTGCTAGGGAAGCTGTTGGATCTTGCCTATATGAAGCAGAAAATATCAGCAACATTTGTTGTGACCGGGGACACGGAAATCCTTAAAATAAGGCAACTGTAGCTGCCCAGTTTCTGAGTTACTTGGCTATAGCATCCCCTGTGCACTGCGGTGTCATTTGCTCTGGTGTCACGGCCAGATCATCTTTGCTGCCACTACTTTTGAACACTGACAGAGTTCCAACCAGATTCCCTGTTTCCTGGACACCACAGTGCAGGCAATGTCCCACACAAACCTTGCTTCATTAGCTCTGCCATCTCAAGGTCTTTCTCTCATTTTCAGCAGCTCCTTGGGTATTTAGCACCTTGTCTACTTGAAAATGGAAGCTTCTCCAAACTTGGCTTTTCAGTTCCCTTATGCAGAGCCTGAAGGACCTACATTTGCTTTGTTAAAGCTCTAGTAGATGCTAGGAGAACTCTGGTTTATGATTATACTTTTTTTTCTTTTTTCTGAAGCTATGTGGTCTGCTTTGTATCAATTTAACTGCATTTCAGAGCAAGCCAACTTAATTAATGGTTTCCCTTAGGAACTCAAACAGCAGTGTATCAGATTTCTTACTGAAATCCATCAACACTAAATTATCTCAAATTCATTTTTTCAGTCTGTAACTTTTCCAGTTTCTTTAAAAACTATAATCAAGCTTGTTTGCCAGTATTTTCATTTATTATTTAATGAACATATGTTGTTTTATTGTAAAGATGTGAGTCACCTTGACCTTGTTTTCAATTAGCATTTCATGCTCAGATCTGAAGTTGCCACATCATCTGTTGAAAATCCACTTCTCATGGGAGACTTTGGAAATTTTAATTTCAATTTGCCAAAGAACCAGTTTTTCTCCTCCCTTACAGACAGCCCTTTGTCAAGAAGTCTACTAAGCAGGGAAGCCCTTAGACTCCTTAAAAATAGTGATTTACTGCTGAAAACCATTCCACACCAATTTCCCTCTCTGCTGTTGCTATGCCAGCAGTTTCCTAGATCAGAGAGGCCTCACCTTCTCTTTTATTCTTTAACTCTGCTATGAAGACATCCAAGCATTTGATTGTGTTCCCACTTCTGTCTGTGACAGCTGTGCTGCTGAGATGGAGGGGAGAGAGAAAGGCTGGTGGTGAGGGTCATGTTGAGAGCTGCACCCTCATGCCAAGGGTGCTCTCACGGAGGCTCTCAGGGTGTGACCAACTGCAGAGCCAAGGCTAGGCAGCAAAGAGAGGTACAGAGTTGAAGAGGTAGCCTTAGGATGCAGAGTTTAGGTCTCCTAGGAAGTGGGACAGCATTTGGAGTAACTGTTTGCAAGAACGATGGGCTTCACTTCAGCCAAGCCTGGTTGGCTGTGGTTATTCTGGCAGCGTTATACTTCTCCAAGGCTTAGATGCAGTTNTAGATTTTTTTTTTTCATTTGGTTGGTTTTTTAAGGGATTTGCAAACACAAATAGAAAAAAGGGAGGAACAAATGGCCAGTCTTCACATGGGAATATGATCTCCATTGAGAATGCAGAGCAGCCCACTGTTTAATGAACTCACAGCTATGGGGGAAAACAGGTGACAGGGAAGGACAGCATTTGCTGAAGGTGTCAAGTCATTTGGGACAGTTCAAGCAGATGTTACTCAGGATTATTCAGAGTGCTAGAACTATGATTCTTACAATTCTGAGCAGCTGTATAAGAAAAGGGCAAGGACTTCATAGTGACAAAAATTGAATTTTAAGTTCAATAGCAGTAGGAAACAGCTCCAGCCATGCTAACACAGGGATGGGCTCCAAATAAGCTCTTGCCTTTTTAGGAAGGAGTCGGTCATTACAGAAACTTGTTTGAAAATGTCTATTCAGTGCCACTAATGAAGATATCCAATGACATTTTCTTCCCTGATGACCACCAGGTGGGGTTTTCCTTATAAAATGTCTGTTGTTTCAAGTAAATTATCTTATTAATGCTATCATGTAAAATAAATGAAGTGCATCATCCATCCCTCAACTTAATCCTCTGGCATTTGGAAGTGTGTGCATTCCTATTTTAAAATTGGAATTGGTTTGGTTTGGCTTCAGCCTAGTTTCTAATGTAAAGGTTTTGCTCTGAATTTTCTCAAAAGCTTTCTGTTGGCATTTTCTTTTAATCTGCTTATTTATCATTTTCTTAGTGTTAGAAACCTTCACTTCCTCTAAATCAGGGATTTACACAGCTTAATTCAATGGAGATCCAGCACTGGTAAAGATTTTATACAGTTGAGGTGATCTCTAGTTTGCAAACTTGGTGGTGTTTGTAGATTCTCTTGAAAGAATTTATCATTTTGTTTTATACACACACTGGTTACCTACAGTAGATATTCACAGATGCTTCTGTTTGCTCAGTTTTCTTTATCTCTCTCTGATATTAATAGGCTTGCATTCAGTTTGAGAATTACACTTGGAAGTGTTATTTAACAAGAGCAATAAATTGATTTCATAAAAGTTTAATTTCTGAAGGATTGGTTCATTAAGAACTTTCACTCAGAGATTGACTGCACAGTGCTTAAAATGAAGTTTTCTTAAATAATCAGAAAAGGACCATGTGGTATAAAAACCTCTTGACATTTCCCTTGTGAATTAAACCATTTATTTATTTAAAAAAATAAATTAGTTTTTTTCAGTGTTGTAATATGGACATGAACATTTAAATTATATTTGGATTCCTGAACAGAGCAGAAGCAAAAAACTCCTCTGCAACAGCATTCAACAAACTGAGAATCATATAGGAAAATAATCAAACCATGGTAAATTTCCGTCATCCTCTTCTGGATCCTTACATGCACAGACACACCTTCCCCCCCAACCTCTCCCCTCACATCCAAGCTCAGTTTTGCTAACCTGAGTGCTGGGTAGGTGAAATTTATCCTCTCAAGGAACTGCTTTTGGGATTCATGCCCAAGTGCAGCTGACCAGGTGCCCAGGAAGTGGGCCCACCGCAGTACAGGAACCACAAGGGCGTAGATTGTTTGCTTTATGAAATTTAATCATCAAAATGAACTGCAAAACAGCTTTTCATGATTGAACGAAGGGTCTACCTGAATATAGAAGGACTCATGTTCAAATGTATTCCATACAGAAATATTACACAACAGGCAAGCTTTTCCTTCTTACTGATCAGTTACTCATTCTGCAGATTTGTTTCCTGCAAATTTTTTCACTCTATTGACTACACAGAGGCATTTGCTATGCTGTGCTGAACTGATCCACATGTAAAAAAACCTCATAGGGTTTTTCCCTGGAGTTGCTTTTCATTATTTTTTTGCTGATAGTATATGCAGAAGGGTGGAAAGAAATAAGTCATTTATTGTTTCATTTGAAGTAGTCACTTAGGATTAAGAAGATTATTCTTTTCTCTGAAAGTGTAATAGCTGACCTTTAAGAAAATGTGCTTATTGTTCTGACAAGATATTGAAGTCCATTTTTAATGAAAATATTTTTTCAAAGTTTCACATTGTTAAATGAGAAAATATAAATTCTTTCATTCCTCATCATTACTTATGCTGCACCGCTGAAATCATAAACAAGAATTTAAGTGGAAGAAAGATTAGTGGCCGCTTCTCTATTCCCCTCTTCTTCCTCCCACCCCCATCACCTCAAAGTCTGGTACAACTATGAAGCCTCTTGTACATAATACATTTTAAAAATAACTGTTTCTTGATTGCACTGGAGCTCAGGCAAAGTTTGACATCTAGAATACAAACACAGCCTTATCACTGTATGTTAATTGCTAATTCTTTAAACCTAAGATGCGGAATGGTTGCTACTGTCACAAATATTTTATTTAATATCTTTTAAAATGGAGTTTCTTCCCTGAGTGAGAACTACATTGGTTCAGTTGAATTACAGACAGTTCCCCAGAAGGATAAGCTCAATACCTTGCAGCAATTTATTTTCTTTCAATTAAGAAACTACTATATTGTCCTTTTTTTCCATTCTCTGAAAATATCTCAGGAGTATCTTCCATTAAGTGAGAGCTAATCTGAGCTAATATCAACTCTCTCTCTCCCCCATCATTTAGATGGGAAAGTTAATGTAAAGTATTGCCTTGTTCTCAAATAGGTATCAAGCCAAGATCTTAAATGGGATCAAATAGGACAATCTAGACTTTCATGCACCTTCCTCCAGCTGGGATACGCCCAAAAATTGCCCCATTGCTGTCTCCAGAAAACACAGCAAGGGAAGTAAATGCCTTTACCCACACACTGCTTGTACAAACAACAGAGGCTCTTGCAGGTTGTGGGTCTGTAACCCTATTGGGAAGATCCCTGTTTTGCCAAGCCTGGAGAGACATGCACTTCAGCAACTAAAATACTCATTTTAGTCTCTCTGAGAAAGGCTCCTAATGAACACCTCTCTTTCTACCACTGGACTATTGGTCTGTAGGATGAGCACAGATCATCCTGGGGAATGCGGGAAAACTTCACAGTAAATATTTTATTTCCTGAATGCTTCCTCCCCTGGGTACCAAAGAACACTGATTCTCTGCTGTTCCTGTGGCCTGTGACTTCTGACTCCATGGTCTGTAGTGCACAGAAGTCTCACAAAGAGTGCGTGTGGTTTCTCTTTGTGCCTGAAAAGTACCTAAAGCATTTTAGGTAGCAGGCTATCAACTAAGCACAAGTTTATCTGCCTTGCGACCTGCACAGCCCATCTCATTTTGGGCTCCTACTCAACCTATCTTTTGTTTATTTTATCTACTCACATAGACCAACTCCACCATTTCATGGCGCCACTCTTTCAAGTTGGCTGACCTGTGTATATTTTTATTTATGTGTGTGTATATAAGTATGTATTAGTTTTGAGTAAGCTAATGCAATTGTGAGAATTCTCAGTTGTTGATGGTTTTTTTAATATATTTTTATTGGCAGACTTTGAAACCATTTGAAATGCAGCCATGCTGGCTTGTGCTCTGTGAGGAACAGGGGGAGGAATTGGCGTCTGCCAAATGGAAAAGGATAAATCTGGTGTAATGATATGTTGCAATCGCAGTGCAAAACCTACCACAGTAAATTACCGCTGTAACAACCTCCTTCCTGTTGCGAAAGGCTCCAACCAGGCTTTCTTGTGTCTTCTTGACATTTCAGTTCTTGAGGGAAAGTTGTCTCTGCGCCACTTAGCACTGAGTGACTGCTAAGCTTCTTTGAGGACAGGATGGAAAGCAAACATGGAGGCCAGGAGGGGCAAGTGCCTGATCTGGGGCTGGACGATGGTGCCAGACATGAGCACCATCAGTCTGTGGTGGCTAACCCTTGGTGTTGTGGGCAAGGCTTCTTCTGGAACATTGGTCTTTACTGTGCAGAGTCTTTTCTCCCCTGCCTGCTTGCTGGCAGCTGGTGTCAGTGTCTGTGGGTCACATGAGGTTTTCATGGCATCACCTCCTCAACTCAGCTGCTGGGATGCTCCGCCCTGTGTCTGCAGCCGTGGCTTGTCCAGGCTCGGTGGCCCAGGGGGAGTGTTGCCCTCTGACGTGGCCTGTGGGAAATGAGCTGCAGCTCCTGGTTCTGTCCGTCCCAGATGCATTTCCTCTCCGCAGACATTGCGCTGTGTTTGGCACACAGTTGTGTTTTGTTAACACTAAATAAAGGAGTGAAAAGGGAGAGAGCCAGACAACTGAATTACTGTCCTGGTTTCAGAGCGATTCTCCAACAGGGAGGGGAGAAGGTGACAACCTCAGTGTGGGAAAGTTTTCAGGCTGCTCTCTAAGTTGTTTATGTTCTGTGGAGAGAGTGGCTTGGGTCTTCTGAATCCAAATGCATGTTTGAGAAAAAGTTATTCATCGGCTCAGGGGAAAGAGGAAAGAGCCTCCTTCTTTAGGGGAAGGCAGTGAGATCCTGGTGGTTTCAGAGGTGTAAGGTGATGGCCCTTTGACAGCGCTTTCTAGAAAAGCATCATACAAAACTTCATCTGCCAGTTAACACTAAGACAAGAAAACACTGGGAGGAACTCAGAGCTGCCTTGTACCAGAAATGTACAAACCACCTGGTGTGAGCCGTGTTGTCAGACCAGTCACAGGGGGACATCTCTTCCCAGAGGTTTTACCTCCTGCTTGTGAGATAGATGGTGAGTGTTGAGAATACTGGGAATTATGCAGAGAATCTGTGAGTTTCTAACAGCTAAATGGAATGGAATCTCTCTTTTCTCAAGACACTTTCCAGCCTGGCAAATGATGGGGCTTCTAGCACCCTGTGCTTTTCCAGGTGCTGCTTTGACTGGCCTTGGATTTTTCACAGCTGAGCCTGCTGTGCTCTCTCCCTTGGATATGAATGAAATTCTAATTTCTTTTCTGTGGTGTGTACGCAATTATATTTTCTGAAATAAAGCCAAACCAAAAAACAACAGCCTTGCCCCACCCCAATTCCCATCATTACCTTCCTGTATTGGAAGTTCGCACGAAATGCTTGTGCTCCCCAAGTTCCCAACCTCAGCTGTTTCCAATAATAATAAACCTGAAAAGGCTTGTCTTGTCCTCTTTACAGCTACAACAAAATGGATGTAGATTTAGCTGTGCTTTTCCCTTCAGCTATCTGGCAGTGCTCATTTTCTTTCTCTCCAAGTCCTCCCTGTGAGGAATGAGCACAGCCGATCATGAGGATAAGGATCAGCTCAGGGGAGCATGTGCTAGCCAGGGAAATTTTTTCCCTTTGATGCCCATTGCTCCCCACCTCTGATGTCTCATGTGCGTTTCATATTCTCCAAGCCCAGAATCATCTGAAGTCACAGGCCAGAAGCAGCTTCTCTCCCTGGGCTGTGCAGACCAGATCACCTCTAGGGGATTTTCCCTTGTTAATGTTGCCAACAAAATATTTTGCATGGCTTGTTGAAGAATCAAACTATTTTCCAGCTATGGCCTGTTTGGAAGGTTGTTATGAAGAAATGCTGTCTGTTACATTGAAGTGAGTGGTCAAGAAAAGCCCCAAATAAAAGCTCTGAATAGACAGGTTCCATTTGGCCAATTTATTTCCTTTTCTTTTCTCTTGTGATTTTTAGCTAGACTTTCTCTCTTAAAATGAAATCTGATCTTTATGGGAATATCTCATTCTCTATAAAGCTATAGTTTTTTTCATGAGCAGACCAAGCACTACATGTTAACTGCATGGAGAAGATAAGCTGAAATACATTTAAAAGTGGATTTTTTTTTAATACAACAGAAGTGGGTGTATCTCATTCTTTCATGCACTGGATCTTCTCTATGGAAAAACCATAAAACAAAATGGGAAATAAGAAATAATTTCTCTGCTGCTGATGTAAAATGACAGAGAGGAGGAAGTTTATGAATTATAATGGGTCAAGCAAAAATACCTTCCTGACTACTCTTTCCAAAAAAATACCTGAACCAGTCAGAAGTCCAGCATAGCTAGGGGATTGGTTTGGGAACAGATGCAGTCCAGTTTTGCCATCGAGGGAATTTGGTTGTATTGCTTGTGATACTAAATTCTCTTAGCCATATGAAGACATCATTAATGTCACAGAGTAGTCATCTCCACTTGTGTTTGAGTCATTAGTCAAAGTGGAAAACAAAGGGAATGGAGTGTGGTTTGGGATTAGACTGGCAAGGGATGGCATGTCTCCAGCACGGAGTTTAGTTTCCTTGTGTGAGGAACAGACACAGGGAAAAGGTGAGCAGCTGGAGGAAAGCAGGAGCCAGGGCTGGGGTCTCATTGTGTGGGGCTCTGCCATGAGGAAAGTATTTTGCTTCCCCAGTAGTGCCAAAAGTCACTGTCTGCCCTTCATTGAGGGAATGTGTTGGGAAGCACGAGTGGCCTCTACCACCCTCGGTCTTCGTGGCAATAAAGTAAAGTAGAAGAGAAGTAGAAGTAAAAGTATCTGAGCACTGCTGCCCCCACAGCACTTTCAATGGGGGTTGCATTTGCTCTTGCCCCATCCTTCAGCTCTCAAAAACCTCCGAGAATTCCAGCTGGCAGTGAAGGAGGAGAGAAGGGGCAGCAGTGCCTGGCCTACCACCCTGCATTGCTTTAAATCCTGTCACAGCGAGGAGAATCAAGGCAAGGAATGGCCCATGTAAACCTGTAATTCACAGCAGCTGCAAGGTGCCTCACCAAAGGGATTTAGTTTATTATTTCTGTGTGTTGCTCCAGTTACACTGCCTGTCAGACCCTATACCCAGTGAATGAGAATTTGAGCTCTAGGAAACGGTTTTGTTGCTGTCACAGCTAATGACTTGTCAAAGTTTCCAAGGTAATTCTGATATTTTGTCAGACCAGTTTCCTGATTATTTTAAAATGCACTGGACTAGGTCCTGCATCAGCCTAAAGAGTACACTTCTTTATACATCCTTTAGAGCATACTTTGTTTACTTTGTCTGTTGTTTAAATATTTATCATTTGGGGTCTTTTTTTTAAGCAGGTCTGCAGCCTTCTGTAGGGTTTATCTCTTGGGGGTTTGTTTGTTTGTTTTTTGGTTTTTTGTGGTTTTTTTTGTTTGTTTGTTTTTTGGGGTTTTTTTGTTTTTGTTTTTTTTTTTGTTTTGGTTTGGTTTTTTTTGCTGTTGGGATGGGCAGAGCTGTGGATGAATGAGCACTCAGCTGGGTGATGTCCCTGCCAGATGCTACTCCTCCATCAGCTGCAAGAGAAAAAAGTGGCTTTTTTACTCTGCTGGACCACTAGATGGGGGAATTGTATTTGCATTTTTGGGTTGCAAAATGGATCCTGGCAGCTGGGCTGAAGTTTTTGATGTAATGAAGAATATCAAGCCTGTTATCTGCAAGAGGTGTGTGGTGATGACTCAAGGCTTTGGCCCTCTCTTCAGAAACAGCACTACATCTCCTCTGCAGGGAATCAGGCTCTGCTGAGCCATGCAGAGCCCCAGGTGCCTTTGGGGAGGTGATTTGCGAAGCTGACCTTTAAAGATGGCCCCTCCTTTGAAAGGTTTCTGTGGAGTGGGGCCAGCAGGTGCCTGCCCCACTGCCAAGCCCTGCATGCACCCCACAGCTTCACATGGGAAACAGGGAGAGAGCATAAATATTTCAACAAATTTCTGAACAGGGAGGTCCTGAGGCTAGGAAACCATCTGGGCATCCAAGAGCTCACATCAGGTTCAAGGCAGGAACGAGAAACACGAGACAACTTGTCCTCAGGGTCTTCTCTTGCTTTCAATACTTTGCAGCTGCTAGGCCTGACATTTTCATGATGAAAGCATTTCTGAGCAGAGTGGCAAAAGTGGCACCTGTATGGTGACACTGGGTCTGACAATCCCGCAGGTTGGAGACCACTGGTTATGGGCAGAATAATTCATGGGCAAAGCTTGAGAAGATTTGGCCGGCACAGTAATGTTTCCAAGTTGGTTATTAAAGGTCTTGCCTCAAACGTGATGAGTATCAGTACTCAACCATTAGGACATTCTGATCTGAGGAAAAACTTGTAGAACATAATGAACCCTTTTTCTTGTAAGAGAGCAATAAGACTGATTATAGTCCGTTTTGGATTACTCAAAGCTGTAAGTCCACGAGGTGATTGGTGACATGGTAATGCTACCTAAAGATGCCGTTAAAAAAAAAAAAAAAAATAATGGAGTGCAGGTCATAGGGATGACTTACCTCGCTGCAGGGTGTGTGACAAGAATGCAGCACTGATTTGACCCAGTGCAACAGTAATTCAGTAACAACCTTCTCAATGTAGTGCTACTTACAGAGCCTTCTGCTCAGGTATGTAAAGATTTCAGATTTTCTAGACAATATAACTCTGGAAAGCAGCTTTATTTCTCTAAAGGTATTGCTGTACTATTTTGGGGAAGGTATTTAAAGCAGTGCACCCATTGCAGCGTGAAAGCAGCTATAAAAACAGGCAGGGAAATGAGCCATACCATGAGATGTTACTTTCACATTGCCATGGCCCAGTCCATGCAGCTCTCTGTTCCCACCTCTCCCTGCCATCCTCTGTGGGGCACAGGGTCTGTATGGGGCACAGGTTTCCTCCTCAGTGCACTCACCATGATGGGTCTTGTCACAGCTGATGGATGCTTTTGTGAAAGCTCAGTTACCCAAAAACATTGTCAGCTCAGAAGGAAGCCACAGGAATGTGTTTAAGCAAGCACACCTGCATCTTTTTGGCACTTGGAGCTGCTGTAAATAGCTTAGCCAAAAATATGGATAAGCTTATATCCTTTCAAATATCACTACATAAGTAACTAGAGTGCCAAGTATTTCAGCAGCACTTGTGTGCTTATTCTGCAAGTTCTTTATTAGAGAAATTTTGTCTTTGAATTGAAGTCTGGAAGTCAGACATTAAGGAAAGAAAATGCATATGAGCAGCAGGTACAATCATCCTGTGGGTGATTTGGGTTTGCTGTTAAGGAAGATATCTTATGTTCAACCAGATTTGGCACTAGGAGTCTACACTGACTACTTGAGGAAATTTTAGACTCCTTTGTATTTGACTTTGTTGAGAAGTCTCTGATATACATCACAATGTGCTTGGTGAAGGATGATTTGTGGAAGTTTTTCATTTTTGGTTTATAGTGATGTTTCCACAAGGGAAGCCTTAGGCCAGGCTGTTCACAAATTGAGCAAGTCCTGGGACAGGAGCAGCAGGGCAGTGTGTGCACAGGGGAGCCAAGGGGCTTGAGTAGCAGCCAGACTTTTCTGTGCCATGGAATAGAGGTAATCCTTCTATGTCAGTAAGTCATCTGCTTTTGCATTTATACAGGATACAAGTAGGATTATTTGCATCTTAAATATGGCAAGACAGAGAATGTTCCTTTGTGCATGCACACACAGAGCCTCTCCCTCCCCACCCCAAGCTGTGAGCTGGCTTCAAACGGGATAAATGCATTTTCTCAGAACATTTCAGTGACAGGAGAAAGAGGCAAATGTTCTCCGGGGCATCTGCCCCGATGTCATAATTGAAAATATTCCAGAGTACATTGAGTCTTCATCTCTTGGCATTCAATGGTATGGCATGGCAGGGTTCACTGCTAAGTCCCTTGTACCAATGGCTGGTTTGGAGGAAAGGTAGATGAACATCAGTATGCCCTGCTTTGATCTCTTAGAGTAGTTTCCGATTTCTTTCTGTTGTGCTGGAGGGGTGACCATGGTATGAGTGGAGGTGCTGTTGGTGGTGGTAGCAGTGCAGGAGGGGGCTGGATCTCAAAGGCTTTTGCAGCAGGCTGCAAAACTGAGCACTGCTCTGGTATCCCAGGAAGTCAGACTGCTTCCTGTCACATCACAATGATGGCACTGAAAAGCATTTTCTTACCTTCAAACTGTCTTTCACACTTGGTGATGTGCACAGAGTGCTTTCTGCACTTTAATTTTTCCAGTCAAGTGGAGGTTACTCTGTATCCTGAGCTACAAAGAGCTCTTTTGTACAGAGGCAAATGATATCTCTCAGCTCCCCATCACGTCTGACGAAGTTGAGGTCCAAAGCTACTGCATCAAAATTAGGTTTTAAAAATTCATTTGTGAGCCAGAACAGGGAAATCAAGGAGGTAAGATAGAATCACAGTCCAGCATTCCCTGGGATAGAAATGTAATAGAATTGGTTTTTTTACAGCCTTAGCTTGTAGTTTATGCTCTGTGTCAAGAACCAATTAGGTGTCTGTTATCTTGATCTATTTATGGCCAGTCATTGGCCAGCACAGGAGCTAGCACTGAGCTTTGCTGCTGCTTCCCACCATCCTTTTGCAACCAGGGTTAAAGGAAAAAGCTGCAGACCACATGCTCCCTGTACAGGATCCGTACCTCAGCAGGATAGGGATAGGAGAGAATTGCACATCCTTTGGGTAGTATGGCTCACACAGGCTGGCTTTATGGACTGAGTGCTGGAGAGGCTCAAATACATGGCTGACAGTCCCTTCAGTCCTTCAAGGGCTTCCAGAGCTCTCTGTCTGAGCTCTGATTTTTAATGGAGAGCCATCTGCTGCAACACACTCTGTTATTAGCAAATGCCTACATAATGCTTTCTAAGCAACACCAAAGGCAGATGAAACAAATTAAGAAAATATACCACCTGCTTTTCTATTTGTTTAGTTCACTGCATTTCACAACACATTGTGTAAAGTCAGTTTTGCTCTTTCCCTGCATGGTTTGTCAGGTTTTGGTTTTGTGGGGTTTTTATATGCCTGCTGGAGGGACCCATAAGGATTGTAAAATCACAAAATAAATAGCTGGAATGCAGTAGTGTGATGCCTGTAGCTATCTGAAAACTGAAAATGGATAGATTTGTAGTAAAGAGAAATGTTCCTTCAAAGCCCAAATTATATTCAGTCTGCAAGTGTAAATTTCTTGTCGTCTTCCAGTTGTTTAGGCTGAAATTCCCAAGCCAGTTTGGAATGGTCCTCTGTTGCTTTTGAGAGCTCTCTAATTGCAAATAATTAATTAAAGGGTATCTCATTTGATTTCTGGAATCACTTACCAAATTCTCATCTTTGCTTTCAAATTTCTTTACATCAAGAGAGTTTGTGCAATTTACATATTCAATTAAAGATGATTTGCTTCTTTGACCTTTGATACACAGCGTGAGCGTCATTTGGCCACCCACTCTTTCATAGCCAATGTTATTAGCAAAAGGCTTTTAATTACTGAGGTATGGTTGAATTCCTGTGAGCTAACGTTTACAAAGCTAAGTACCAAATATTGTGTTGCTGCATAGGACCGTTCCTAAGAACTGAGACTCTACTGCTCTCAAACCCTTACTGTACACAAGGCACAGGTTCATCTCCCCAACCTCTGCCTCATCAGGATAAGCACCATTGGAAGGGCAGTGTTCAGGCTGTGGGAAATGCCTGAGGGGCATCAGGAACCACCTGGAATTATTGATCCCGTTCCAAGGCGTTCCACAGAGTGATTGTGTCCAGAAACAAGAGTGAGGTACCCAAGTGTAAAAAGGTTGAGAGTATGTAATTTCATTACTAATTTTGGATGCAGGACTTGTGACTGTCCCTTCATACTGAAAAGGAAGGGAAAGGGATGCCCCACCTGGGATAGCCTTTCTATTCTCCCTCCTTGCCAGGGTGGCTACATTGGGTGGACAGAAGCATCGCTTCTTTCCCTTTTCCCACTAAGAGCTGAGCTGCTTGGTCTTGGACAGCTTTGTATTGACAGAGGTAGTACCTGTAGTTTCCTTCCAGCAGTAGGTAGTTAGAGCTCTTCCCATCCCCACTTTGGGGAAAATTACGGTTCAGCTCAAAGTCATGCACTTAATGGTACCCACTCTCTGACGAAGGAATCCTTTCTGCCCTCTCCCTCTCTCTAATTGAATGGGCTGTCTGAATGGGAAGCTGGTGCAGAAAAGGTCTAAGTGAAGATGTAGAAATCCCAAAAGGGGGTTTACATAAGCCTTTTGCTTTTTCTAGGCCCAGAGCTTGGATAAATAATAAATGCATCTCAGATGATGTGTCTATGCAGACCAACCCCAGACAAATGCCCACTTGTTCTGATATAAAATGTCCCAAATGTCGTAGGCCAAAATTAAAACGTTTTGTTTGCTTACTCTTGCTCTATTTTTTCTTCTTTTTTTCATCTTCTTTCTAGCTTGGTTTTCAATTGCATCAGTAATACACACAGCTGCAGGCTGAACAGGGATGCTCTATAATCTGGCCAATACGACAACGATATTGCAAGGCACGAGTCAGAGGCAGTCAGATTTTCATGTCTCCCAAAATCTGCCACCTCCTCGTGACTTTCCACCTGCCTAAGGACAAAGGATGTGGCTTGGTGCTCTTAGAAAAGAATGTGGCATTCCTGTTTTGAGTATTTCATAGGGACTTTGTACTTTCTTTTCCAGCTCATATGCTGGGCATCACAGATAACCTAAATTCTTGCAGATTAGCTAACAGTGGAATTTTCTGACAAATTTTTCTGTGTCCTGTGATTTCTTTGCTTTTGTGACCAAAATAGTTACTCTTTTTGTACCTGGTTCCCCTGGCGCACCCCTGGTTGAAGGGTGTCAAAGCGAGGCAGCTAAGCACGCTGTGCTGCATCCTAACCCTGCTATTAAACTCAGACATTTTCTTGGCTGTTCAGTGTAAGGTGGTTTGCAAACTGAGAACTTGTTCCACTTGATTCTTGCAGTGGGAATACAAAGCTTCAGTGGTTTCCTTGCACAGAGTGTATTAATTATCTCTACCAAGTGTTTTGGCATCATCAAAGTACCTGCACTTCTCAATTAGTTTGTCTTGCATCATCTGAGCGACTACTGAGCTGTGCTTGGAAAGAGCTGAAGTTGCTCCAGGTGTGTGCTGGGCTGGACCCAGCAATTCCCAGGCTGTGTACAGGTTTCCACAGTGCTGCAGCCACTGCCTCTCTCTCCTGCAACCATGTTTGTCCATTCTCGCTGAACCTACAGAGAAGCTGACTGCACAGCCTCCCACTGCTTGAGGAAATACCTGCCATGCACGCTTTGGGAAACAAAGGCAGGGAAACTGTACTTGCAAAGGTTGGGTGGTAGGAGGGATGGGTGTGCTCACCAGCACAGTGTGTGCGATGTGCAGCCTTCAAGCACATGAGCCCCTGGCAAAGGCTGAAAGTCTAAGAGAAATAAGAGAAAATAGACAGTGAGGGCTCAGCTTAAAGCTGCAGGCAGGACAGAACTGCCTATCTATTTTGTATTTTTTTTTAGTGATGTTGTCCTCCCCCTGTGCTGTCCTTACAGCCCATTTTGCAAAACCAGCTGTAAAGAGGTCTTATGATTTACTGCTCGGTTTGCTACAAAACTGCACAATTCATTAAAAGAATTGAGGGATAATGTCAAACTAAAAATGTAAACTAAAGAGCTTGAAGGGATGGTTAAATGTCAGCATGTCATGGAAGCATTTAATAACCACAAAAGCTATTTATTCCACATATAAAATACAACATGAAGAAAAATATTTTGCCTTGGCTTGGGAGAATTTGAGAGGTCTGAAACACTGGCACAGATCTCTCATGTTGACTCTCCACATGGGCAGAGGAATGGGGAGGGAGGCAGTAGCTGGGGAGGTCCAGGGAAGTGAGGAATTAATCTTGGCCTTTTATTTATAGGGAAAAAAAATCATGGGGGAAAAAAAAGGCAGGCCACTGTTAGCTGACTCACTAAGGAAGCTGTGGCACTCAGCATCCTGTCCTGTGTGTCCTTGGCTTATTAGGTACTGAGGGATGCACAGCAGCTAATAGCGATTGCTGGTTTAGATGTGTGTGCCCATGGTTTGAGGAACTGAGGCTTTAAATCACCATTTGAGATTCTACTTGGCGTGAAAAAGTAAATGAGACAGCTATGGAAGGAAAGTGGGATTCTGAAGGGTCAGAAGTTTCACGACAGGTCTGATAATGTTTGTGCTCCCAAGCAGCTGGTCTTGCAGCGCTTCACAAAGGAGTGTCACACAGCCCGTGTGGCCACACACACCTGACTGTGCTCTGGGCTCTGCAGGGACACAGCTGTCACACCGGGAGGGGCAGAGCTGCGCTCCTGCGCAGGGGGGCTGCTGCTCACCTGGGCTCTGGCTCTGTGGGACTCATCCAGCCCCTTGATGTGCTGCTTTAGGGATGGAACTCCTGAAATGCTTTAGGGAATAACACATTCCCACGGATGCAGGCAGGCAGCCACCATTTGGTTTCATAGTCTGCTGCTGCTTTTCTTCTGAGCTTCCACTTTTGTTTTCTTTCCCTGTTCTGCACTTGGGCAGGGAGCCTCTAGTCACCTTCCAGCTCATGTGCAGCCCCTATTGCTGCTGCCAGGGAGGAGTGACCACTCTCTGTCAGCGTGTAAGGCTTTTGCTGCTGCCACAAGTCCTGCTGTGAGTCTGCATACATTGCAATCACCGTTTCAATTGAAACCATTGCGTGGAGCCATAAAGAACTGTNGCAGCCACCATTTGGTTTCATAGTCTGCTGCTGCTTTTCTTCTGAGCTTCCACTTTTGTTTTCTTTCCCTGTTCTGCACTTGGGCAGGGAGCCTCTAGTCACCTTCCAGCTCATGTGCAGCCCCTATTGCTGCTGCCAGGAAGGAGTGACCACTCTCTGTCAGCGTGTACGGCTTTTGCTGCTGCCACAAGTCCTGCTGTGAGTCTGCATACATTGCAATCACCGTTTCAATTGAAACCATTGCGTGGAGCCATAAAGAACTGTGTCTGATGGGGATGCAGGCAGCATGGGAAAAGGAAGCTGCACTGCATGCTTTCACCCCTTCTTTGGAAATGGGTACTGAGTCTGCCCTGCAATCCTGGATCTGGCACTTCCATGATAAATCCCAGTGCTGATGCATGAAACTATATAAAAGGATTTTTCACCTTCCCACCTGCACCCTGTTCTCCTTAGAAAGTGTCAGTGGGGTGAAGGAACTGAGCTGTTTTCTTATGGGGCAGAAAGGACCTGGGATTGAAAAACTGCCACCTCCTCATCCCCTGCTTCCCCCAGCCAGCAAAATGTCAAGGTACATTTCCTTTTGCAAGAGGACAGCACACCACAGGGACTTCCTCTGGAGAAAATTGTGTTGAGGGTGTGTAGTTTCATACTTTTTCTAACTGTCAGTGACACTTATCAACTGCAAAAATTATGTTATTAAACTGGCCTTGGCTTCTCCAAGTAAAGGAACCTGCTTCAAAACAGTGCCTGTCCTCAGGGTCTGAGGAAAATGGACTCCCAGTCTGAAAGGGAAATACAAGCTGTTGGTTTGTGTTCGTCTCATTTTCCAGTGAACATCTGAACAACTGCACAGATGCAGAGAAGAAGTAAACTTGGACAACGCTGTACACAGTGGTGGCAGCAGCGGAAGGGGCACAAGGTCAGCACTGGGCAGGGAATACACACCCTGCTTATGTATTCCTCAGGCTCCCTTATCTCACACATGGGAAAATGCAGCTCAGCCTGTGGGCTGAGCTAGACCAGGAATCTGCTGAAACCTCAGTGCAGCTCCATAGAGGATGTTCAGGTTCAACCTGCCTGTGCTTTTGCCAGGCACTGATTCAAAACAGCTATAGAAATCCCTGCCAGTATCTGCTGGCAGCAGCTTGGGCAGAAGTACAAAAGAAGGAAGTCTTGCTATAAAAGCAGCTTTTCTGTCTTGCTGATTAGGGACAGCAGGTCCAGTTCCCCTTCACAGAGCCACAAGGTGCTGGATGTGCTGCTCTGCTGCTGCCGAGGAGCAGTTTGATAATTTCCTCCTGTCATCCTGAGTGAAAACCTCCCAGTTCCTCTACAGTGCAAAGCCATGAGCCCAAAGGATCTCAGCAAATGGAGAATTTGGGCAATCCCTGAAAATTTCCCCTTTGGGGAAAACAGTGTGTTGCCAGAATGACATGGTCATTCAGTAATGGGTTACATGACCACGTGCAGACAAGCCCATGGTTACTTCTTTATTCTGTCGTTAGCATTCAAGATATTTTAAAAACAAAACCAAAGCTGTTTAGGATGAAAAAGTTTTTGCTGCCCCATCAAGAAGTGTACAATGGCTGATTACGTTACCTGGAGGTTGGAAGTTGCTTGTGTCTCAATCTGGGCTTTTCTGGCTGTAGACAGAAATAGATGTGAGGAGATATTAAAGAGGAGAGAGCACTGGGAAGAGAGGAGAATGAGTGGTTTGAGATGAAGATAGCGCTAAGCACTGTAAGAACAAGCCCAGCTTTGTTTTCTATAAGGGAAGTGTATTCAACTTCTCTCTCCGTCCTGTCTCTTTCTTTCTGTAGTAAGACTGGTATTTCTCTTATTTGGATTAGTCTGCAGACAATACCAAAATGAAACTTTAGCCTCTCTTGGAAAGGGTTCATTCAAAGAGGCTTATGCAGACATACTGGGATAAACATGCACCCTCTGAACAGAGCCCAAAGAGATGTAGATTTGAGATAAACCTGTGTATGCTCTGGAGTAAAATATTCTAATTTTGGAGCAAATATAATGCTTAACAGAAATCATGCCTACTGCCAGGAAGTGCAAACCATGCTCCATTTAAAAACAAACAAACATCCCCCAGCAATAATATCTCTTGTCATTAATAACCACACACTTGGAGTGTTAAACACTGTATCCCCTTCTGTGTTTCACAGGTCTTGACAAACTGTACGCTGTAGCATGTGGGCACAAATCACGGTAAATCCCAGCTGAGGACAAACTAAACTCTTGGTGTTAGGGTTTTGGGGTTTTTTTAATAAAAAATAACCCCCTAAAAATCGTGATGATTTTGATGTGTTGATGGCAGAGGTATGCCAATATCCCTGGGCAATAGTGAGTTTACTGGGCTGGCCATGGTCTGTGCACTCTGTGTCCCCACAAGGCAAGGGAGCAGCCCCTGGGGCATCTCCACAGCCCATCAGTCCCACTCATGGGGTAGCTGTATTCAGTACACTCCTGTCCCAGCACCACTCTCAGGTCTGTGCTGGCCATACCATGGACAGGCTGTGCAATGGATTTGAAAGCAGTTTTTTGCTTGCTCTCATCTGGATAAGCCCCGATTTTGTGGGGTTGGCTTTGGCACTTGTAAAGCTGCGTTGATGGCAGGAATTGCACTTCCTGGAATATCAGAAAGCTAGAGGGAGAGTAAAGAGAAAGGTTGTTTGGGGTATGAGTGTGATTGTGTTGGAATAGCAGACTGCTAATTATACCTCTCCCATCTATCTGAGAGGGTTTGTCATCAAAAACACAAATAAGAGCCTTTTCATGCAGAATTAATTTTGCTATTCACAGTCCACTGGGCACATCCTTTTAATGGAGTCAGATGCACCTACACTGAGTGTGTTTACCTCTGGGTGTGCATATATATATATATTCTACACCAGTCTGTACTGAAGCGATGTTAACCTCTGTAGGAAAGTTCTTAAGTCCTCAGTAGAGTTAAACTATATTTAGAAACTAGACAGGGGCTGCCATTATGCTGTGGGTTGTCTCTGCTGCCAGCACAGAGCTTAGGCAACCTGCTAAGGCGCAGCTAAGATTGTAAAGATGTCTTGGGTTCATGGACTGAAGGTCTGGCACACTCAAACTATGCTACCAGAAATAGCCTATCCAGTTGAACTAGGATTAAATTTAAGGAAATGAGAAATCTATAATTTTCAAAACCCAGATCTGAGTTACCTTCAATTCCAGGCTTTGCAAGTGTATTCAACTTAGTTCACTTGATGTAGTTTTAATTGACCTGGTTATTTTTACTGTTTCCCTCTAGGAGGTTGTTAGGTATTTAACTTTGTTCACTCGGTGCTATTGATAGTTCAGATAATTTGGGTCACTCACAGCCTGTCCACAACCTGTGGGATACCCTGTGCCCTTGCCCGCTTCTTGGGAGCTCACAAAACATCCCCAGGGATTACAAATAATCCTTCTTAGGGCAGTAGATTACTGAAGTGATAAATTATTGGAAAGATGCACATCTGGGATAAACAACATGAGGTTGGCTTCCCCCAGATGGTCTGTGCTCCCTGACCAGGCAGTGTTTTGTTCCAGTCAGTGACAAAGTTTGGAGTAAGTTCCTCTGCGTGTGTGTGAGGTGCTTCCTGTTATGGGATGTTACCTGGTGTTGGAAATCCAGCCAAATATAAAGACTCAGTGAAAAACTCTGAGCACCTGACCGTGGCAGAGGCTGCAGTGGGAGACTTTGGTGACATTACTGATTTCCAAAAGCAGGAGCACTGAGCCTAGGGGCCCCCAGTGGCAAGGGAGATGTGTGAGGCAGCTGGAGAGCTGCCCTGGGAGCAGGGGGTGTCTCTGTTCCCACAAAGCCCTTTTATGGGATGGTGTAGGGCAGGGTGCTGTACTGAGTATGTGGGGGGATCCACAGACTGCAGGTGGGTCTCTGCTCCACCGTGGACCTCATGGGCTGCAGGGGCACAGCTGCCTCACCACAGCTGTACCGCGAGCTGCAGGGGAATCTTCTCTGGTGCCTGGAGCACCTCCTGCCCCTCCTCCTGCACTGACCTTGGTGTCTGCTGGGTTGTTTCTCTCATGTATTCTCACTCCTCTCTCTGACTGAAATTGATGTTGTGCAGGATTTTTTCTCATTCTTAAATCTGTCATCCCAGTGGTGCTACCACCTTCTTGTATGGGCTCAGCCTTGACCCCTGGCAGGTGTCTCTTGGAAACGTGGGCTCTGTTGGGCAGAACATTGAGAAGCTTCTAGTAACTTCTCACCGAAGCCACCCTGTAGCTCTCCCTGCTACTAAAACAAATAACTAATGCACGTGGAGACAATCATACTGCCAGTAGAGAAAATTTTCATATCTTTATTTATGGATAAGAATACCAGTTCTAAATAAGCACATTGTATGCATGGAATCATCTGTTCTTATATAAACAGCTTTCATGTCAGCAGTTCATAAGTACTTCAGTTTGTATGAAAGTCACTGTGCTCAAACTGAAATCAGCTACCTTTAGAAGCCTGTACAAGACAGAAATGAAGGCTGAATGATGCATTTGAAAAGCTAGGGGAAGTTCAATTCCCCAGAAATGTGTCCAGAGCACTCTACGCTACTATAGATGCTCACTGCCCCTCAGAAGTGCGGCAGGAGTTCTGTTGCCCAGGTTGCCAGCCGTGCAAGCAGCATTGTGGTGACTTGTGGGCTCTGACTCAGCACTGCAGTGATGTGATGAAGAGCCCCATCTCCACCCTGATGCAATAGCCTGAGTGTTCCTGTGATACACATCTGTTGTTTGAAGAGCCATATTAGCAAATATTTTATGAAAAAAAATGTAGTTTCTTCCCCCACTTCCATCCTGCTTAGGTTCTTATCCCAGGCTGACCAGACTGAACTACAACTGCCTTGTGCTCTAAATATTGCATCACTTATTTGGCACCTGTGATGACCCTCCCCTTCCTCAAGGAGTGAGAACACATTTGTAGGTTGTTGTTTTGTTTTTTGGTT
>VYZR01103961.1:9954-44764 GCA_013400675.1 Oxylabes madagascariensis
AAACAGAACATACCACACCACATTTCTCCCAGCTACAGCTGGACAGCTCATGCAAAACAACAGAATGACAAATAAATCAAAAATCACATTCAATTTTTGAACACAAAGGACTACAAAGGACCTCCTATCAACTACTGCCATTTCCCATTAATTCTTGTGTTAGTGCTATTAATCCTTGGAAAGTATTACCTTCTCTTAAAATTCAGCAATGGGGCTTTATGTATAGAAAGGTATAGTACTTCTGTGATTCCAGTTTACCACTACAGTTTTTGGATTTTGAAAACAAATAAAGAAAAAAAACCCCAAACAGGTAAGCCAAAAAGCTGGAAAAACCCTGTCCTGTTCTTAAGAGAAATTATTACCAAAAAGTTTTCTTCTGACATGAAATCCCAAGTAAGAGTTTTGGTTACAACTTATAATAAACAAACAAAGCAGTAAGACAAAAGTCACAGGCAGGTTATTTGTTTCTCTTACACAGTGTTTGAAAAATAGGTCAGTGGCAACAAGTGCAATTCAAACCTCTTCCAAACACAGCAGCTGCAGAAGTTCTCTGCAGCAGTTAATCTGCTCTGTTTTCAACTTTTAGACAACCACAAAAGACAGGAATATAGGCCTAAAAGTAACATCCTTGAATAATATAAAAACATAACAGAAAAAAGGCAAAATTTCTTTACCGACTAAATTTTAAAAGATATCACCTAGCTTGTGCAGCTAATGCAAACATAGTTATTACATATATACAATTAAACTATTAGAAATTGGGTTGTTTCAAAGAAGAGAGCTCATACTCAGTTACGATCTCAAAAAAATTGTTCAACTTCCTTCTTTCAGTCTACTTAAAGACAAGGTGATCTATCTTCTATAAATTACCTCATTTAAGTCTCTGATTTCATTTTCTGCCAAAGAAAAAACAGTCAAACTCTGAGGTAGGCAAACAGGGGCAGTGCGAAGTGAAGTTATAATATTTCCATGTAGCAACAGAGTCTATAAAATAAAAATACAGTGATGAAATGAATGTTTGATCAAAACCCACAGATTTCTTTTTCAGGCATCACCTGACAAAAAGGCAGGAAAAAGAGCTATAATTAAGGCTTTCTGGTCACTATTTCCAAAAAATGCATTTGGAAACATTTTTCTCTACGGTGTGCATGCCGGAAGAGTTAACAGCATGTTTTGTCTTGATTCGTGACAGGAGAAAAGAGAGCAAAATGCCATGAAGAAGATACCACCATCATATCTTTATCAAAATCATTAGAGTGGCTATAGTAAAATCACTGCCTCAGCTCCTGCAACTTGAAAATAAGGAATTCTTACCTGCTTCCCTCTAGAAATTAGTTAATTAATTAAAATGCTCTAAGAGCTAGTGTTTGAATGGTGAATGTCTAAAGGCAGCAATTGTCAAACCAAATTTTTTTTGTACAAAGCATATAATAAAACCAGAGAACAACATCTACCTTCAGTGAGGTAAGCTTGGAGAGATCACCTAATTGAGCGATGTTATTGTCCGAGAGATCAAGATGCTGGAGAGACAGACAGGAATTGATTTGTTCAATGACCTACAAAGATAAAGAACTCAGTTACTCACAGGACTCTTTTTTTAGCCACTAAATAAAACCAGGTATCAATAATATAAATTATTTTGAAAGATTAAAAAAAACACTAGCTAAGTAACACAAAATAAAACCCATGTTTTAATACAGTTGTATTTTAAAGATAATAATTCTTTTTCCTATTTTGGAGACTATTTCCTTACTTTCATTTCATTTTGATATCAAATCTTTTACTCTTTTTCCTAGACAACTTTACTCCAAAAGCTGCTCTCTTCTATTTCATAAGCCAGTAGACACAAAACATTAACATTGTTGTTCCAAAACATATTCAGATTTCTTTGCAGCATTTTCCAAATTTCTATAACAAGATACTGGTTAATCCAACATTACCTTAAGGTTATTTCCTGCCAAATTCAGCCATTCCAGGTGCACCAAATCCTTCAGCCCTTCCACGTACCCAATACTGTTATGAGGCAAGTTGAGCACTCGGAGCTTGGTCAGTTTTGCTACACCCATCATTCGCACCAAACGATTGTTGGCTACAGAGAGCTGTATATGGACAGTTTTAACAGTTTAAAAACAGTTTTAACTATGCAGACAGAATAATATTTTACTTCTAGTAGTTAAAAATCTACTCCAACAGATACTTGTTCAATCTACGTATTTCTTTTTCAAGTAAATAACATGGACAAAAAACCTGAAAGAGCCAAGAAATAAATTACTGATCAAAGAACATAAGTCCTCACAGCTCACTCCACAAACTTAAGAGGAAATTCTCCTAGCAATAGCTAAATAAAGGAAAATGAATGAGGAATTGTGTTATATGGAAATAAGGTTTTAATATCAGAATTGCCAATTCATTGTGCAAATTGTTGCCCCATTCCTGGTGTAAAATTGCACTTATTGTCAATATGGCAGAGGACAAAATGTATTTCAGTCACACAATTCTCAAACAGGTCCTGTGCTAACAGGACCGTAAACCACAAACTTTTTAAAGGGTAAATCTTGACTAGACGTACACTTCAGTAACATGATCACCAAGCCAGCAGTGTGGTGGAGGTTTGTTGTAGCAACAAACCCCACCTCTGCCGGCTCAGTGTAGCTGGTCTGTAGACGTTATCAGGCAACTTAGAGTCTACCCAGAATCACTTTCAGTGATAATACAAAGTTATTTTTAAGGTTACAAAGTTTACTTACTCAAAAGCTACGAAGTATCAAAATTTGAGTTATCTGTGACTTTTCTAAGTGTTTTTATGATGTCTCTCTCCCATTAGGATTTATTTAGCTCATTTTTAGTTACCTGGGTAATTTACAAAACAGTCTCCTCCACTATCAGCAGACTTCCACTGAAAACAAAGCTTTCTACTTTAGTTAGCCATCATTTATTTTCCTCTGAGGACAGTAACTGCTAGCTTACTTCAATTACATAATATGGCCTGAAGGCAGAACATCATAGCACCATTATTTGGTAACAATTTCAAATCAAGTAACACTGACCTGCATCAGATTCCTGCATTTCTCCAAGTGTTCCAATTTAATTATCTGATTTTTGTCCAGAATCAGAGTCTGAGTATCAGCACCACAGGGCAAGGTTGGACCCAGTTTTTGCAATCCTTGACCTGAGCAGTTGACTACCAAGCCTTGGAATAAAAAGGAGAAAAAACAACAACAAAAAAAAGCACCACAAAGTTCATATACAAGAACACGTGCCAGAAAAGCAACACAAGATAAAAAGATTTGTATTATAATAGATGCAGATAATTTGGAAAAATGGATGAATTTTCTTTTCCACGTAAAACTGAAGCGAATTACTTCAGCTCAAACACTTTAAGAGTAACTGATCCAGTTACTGGAAGATATACGTACCAGACACTGTCCCAGTTAAGAACTCTGGCAGAATTCTGGGAAAGTCACAACCGATCCTTTGAAGTGACATGCGGCAAAATTCTGGTAGCTAAATTTAAAGGTGTGATCCTCAAACCCTCAAATTTCAAAAGAACCTAAATTTTAAAATTCTTCAGAGAATTTAAATTTTGAGCAGCATGACAACTAACTATTTGTAAGCATTCTATCTAAACTAAGAAGCCATTCATGCAGCCACACTACAGTACTGGGGGCTTCGGGAGGAACAAACTGTGTATAGGCTAGCATATCATTAACTTAATGCAACACACAATTCAAAAATTCCATGCAAAAAGAATTACTACATAAAATTAAAAGGCAAACGTTTGCCATCTACAGGGAGCTTGAATCCCTGGGTGCCCAAAGTGGCACCTGATAACCATAATAATTTTTATACATTAAGCCTCTGCTGTGTATTTTATGTACAAACATCACTGTAGTACTTCTTGTTCTCTTAATAACTGTTCAGCAAATAACGCTTCCTTTTACAGCAACATATCCTAAATAGTGTTCTCACCCTAATATGCTGCACGTATTAATATTACCATTTACAGCTTTTTACAGGTTAGTTATGCTATGGATGAAGACAAACATTTTTTTGTGTACTACTCCCTCAGCTAGAGAACATGCATTTCTAAAAGAGTTGTCTGATGACATTCATTATATATCATTTTGTCAAATCCACTGTTGCCCCAAGAGCTTTGGAGAGCAGCAAGGCAGAGCCAGCAATCATCACAGTCCTGCCTTTGCAATCCAGGGAGAAAGTACACTGGTTTCTCACTGAAGTAGCCACTTCTGCAACCGCTTGGTCACTTTAATTGACCAGAGTAACTTTGCATCTGCTCATTCATCCAAGGGTTTGTTAAAAAAATTCACAATTGGCCCCTCCAACCTAGGAGAGAGGTAAGGACCCACACTACTGAATTCCAAGAGTGATCCTTTTATTCATGCACATGTGGTGTCCCATTCACACTGGGGCACTCGGAATGTGGCTTTATACATGGGTCTCAGAGACTTCCAGCATTCAAGTATAACGTGATCCAATTGCTACTTAATACACACAACCATTTGCAAAGAACCTGTATTTCTGTGGCGACATTATCCACCTGCTTCTCTATTGAACTAGACACCCCTGCAGTCAGACAACGGAAGGTTTTCACAGAGGTGTTAAACGAGCTAGGGTGCTGGCGTTATCTCCCTTGTCTGGGGGTATCCTTTATGAGCACTTTCAAGATTCAGAGAAGCATAGGTCCCTCTTTTCAACATCGTCTGTCCTCACAACCATCTTTAGTTTGCTTGCTTAAGCATGGCACATGAATACAGCGTGAATTATATATACATATATAACTCTACTAGATTAATACGATTCCATTCTATAAAGACTCATTGATATAATATCTGCGGAACGAGATTTTCCTAATAGGCTTTCAGGACCCAGGAAAACATTTTAAAATTGCTTATTTCTCGTTTGGCAAGAAGCAAGGAACTACACCCTCAGAAGTGGCGCTGTCTCCAAGACCTGTCTGGCCTCCCCTCTAGGGAAAACGGGCCCTCTATCATTCAAATCCTGGCCTATAGAGGTTCTACAAGGCTGCGGGATCGTCCAGCACGATGGACAGCCGCTCCGTCCTGCGCCGAGCCAGAGGCGCTCCTCAGGGCGGGAGGCGCTGCCCGCGCTGCCCCGGCCGCTTCCAGGCCCCGCGGGGCCCTCAGGGGCCGGCTGCGAGCGGGGCAGCGCGGCGGCCAAGCCGGCCGCTCACCCCGAGAGGAGGAGGCGCCGCCGCCTCCACGGCGCCGAGCTCCCCGCGCCCCTCCGAGCACCACAGCGCCTTTCAGAACCCGCAGACACCAAGATCGCGGCCCCGCCGGCCCCGCACCTGTCCGGGGCTGCCCTTACCCGCTCCGGCCGCCTCATCCCCCGCCTTGGCCGCAGCGCCGGCTGCCGCCATGCCCCGTGCTTGACAACACCGCCAGGCAACCGAGCGCCAGGCGCCGATGGGCCGGGCCGCTCCGCCACGGGAGCACCGCGCCTTTTATGCTGGGTAGAGCGGCGGGTGCCCCGTCCGGGACTGCGCCGGGGTAGCCCGGCCGGGTAAGCGCTCCGCGAAGCCCCCGCGGTACGGCCGGGCCGGGGCGGGGCGGGGCTGCCCGGCCTTGCCCTTCCCTTCCCGCTCCGCTCCCGTCGGGCCCCGCGCGCCGCTCCGACACCGCCTCCCGGCGTCCTCCCCGCCTCTCCGGCCCCTCGCAGCCGCCGCCATCATGAAGTGAGCGCCCCGTCTGCCGCTATCCGCGCCCATCCGCCGCGGGGAGGCCGCCGCGGGGCCCCGGCGGCCTTCCCCGGCCACCCGCGCCCTCCCCTAACTCTTCTCTCCCGCGCAGGGTCGAGCTGTGCAGCTTCAGCGGGTACAAGATCTACCCGGGCCATGGCCGCCGCTACGCCCGCACTGACGGGAAGGTGAGGCCGGGCCGAGCCCCGCGGACGGCGGGGGCGGGCGGGAGCGGGCCTTGCGAAGGGAGAGCGGCCGGGCGGTGCGCGGGTAGCGGAGGCCGCGCATTTGGGGTTGTCCGGAGACGCCGGTAGTGTTGATGTAGTGTCCGCCCGAGTCGCTCGTACTGAGCCGTGTGAGAACAGCATTGGTGTGCAAGTACCGTGGCTGCTCCGCAGGAGATCCGTGCTTGGGGCTGGGTTTTAGAATGAAGTTTCCAAAGAGAGTCTTAGAGCAGCAGGTGTAAAGTACCAAAGTAGTGTAGAAAATGCTGCTTGGACGTTCTGCATCAAATGCTAAGATTCACTGGAGCCAACAGCTTGTCTTCCAAATTAACTGAATAGAAAATTATCTTGGGGGGAAAAATAGGGTGGAGAACCCTTTCAAGCTGTCGTGTCATATGCAGGGACAGGATTGTCCCTGCCTGCGAAAGGAGGGCTTGGCTTTTGAGTGTCCCAGTACAGTCATCTTTCTGTATGGAATTCCGTGCAGAATGACCAGGAGACGGACTGGTTGAATCCTTGTGAGCACTCCTGGGAATTAGGCTGTATTTAAAATGGAATTATATAGCTAATAACAAACCAGCTTGCAAATTCTGCCTGTTGTTTAGACAAAAAGGTTAGTGTCACTAGGCAAGAAGGAATCAGGTGGAGTATTGGTCTTCCTGTGTTCCCTAGGCCGAGTTTTGAGTCACTCCCACATACAGGAAGTACATTGTCGATTGAGGACACACACTTGGAATGTGTGATGCTGAACACAGCTATTCATGCTGTGCCTGAAATACACAGCAGCACTGGATGCAAGTGGAAATTTGAACATTTTTCAGAAAAATGAAGCTGCTTCAAAATGCAACACATCAGCTTGATCAATGTAACAACATGCAAAACTTTAGGTTTCTTATGGATTTATGTTCTAAAAATATCAATAGTCAGAGCTGTGTTTAAGAACTCCAAAAACATCAATGTCAAAAAACAGTGACTCAAAGAATACTTAATGCAAATTGCAATAATGTCTTTCAAGGAAACAAAGCTTATGCAAAACATTTTGCTTTCCCCAGGTTTTTCAGTTCTTGAATGCAAAATGTGAGTCTGCATTCCTTTCCAAGAGAAACCCTCGTCAGATCAACTGGACTGTTCTGTACAGGCGTAAGCACAAGAAGGGACAGTCAGTAAGTACATACCACCTAATGGCACTCTTGAGTTGGCGACCAAAAGATGTGGTCACTGGTCTGTTAGAGGTCACTTAAGTGTGCCAGCAGAAGCATGACCAAAGTCACCAGGATGAAGACTGGTTAATAATGGTGAAAACATGAGTGCAGTTACATGAGTTCATACACCACTTCAACAAAAGCATTGTATTGAGTTGTAGCACTTCTTTGAGGCCACAGTATGTTGAGTACTTAATAATTGTAGGAATGGCATATGTTTTTAATAAAAGTTAGTTTTATGGAAGGTGGGTAATGCTGTTTAATGTGCACACTTCCTAAAAGTTTGGTCTTGTAAACTTCCTGTATGATGACTGCATAGGGAGCTGATTTTGGGGTTAGAGGGGCAGGGATGACGTTCCTAATATACTCTCCTTGAAAACTCTGGGCTGTAGATTAGCACGAGGTCTTTTCCTATGTAGCTGTCATTGCATAAAAAGGATAAATGAGGTATGCTACAGTGCTCTTGTTTAAACTTGCACAGCAGAGGAGCTTTTAGAAAGGCTTACATCAGTGTAGTCAATCAGTGTCTTGGCAGTTTGGTTGAAGAAAGTAAGTTGATCCATGATGGCTTACACTGCTCCCCAGCACCTGATCCACTTGAATAGGTGTGGAGTGTCTTCCTTTCAGAAGACACAATTGAAGGTTTATCCTTCCCCCCTTTTTTCTTCTGGGAGTTACAGATGGCTGAACTTTTAACATTCTTTCAAGATTTTTTTTTTCATACTTTGCTGTAGAAGCCTAGAAGATACAGGGTCTAAAGTGTGTGTCTCCAACACTGATAGCTGGACAGCTGGGGAGCCAACCAAGGATTGTTGGTAATAACACACTATGAAAAGTACAGGATGTGATTTGGAGAAGGGGCCATACGGAGGTAGGGCAGTACTTCTCTGTACTCAACAAAAGGATTCTTTAAAGGGAGGAGTAAAATTCTACTTCAGTGTACAGTTTTAAATAGCTTCAATTTGAATAGCAATTTGTTTCCGTAATTGTCTTTAGCCATGTATTTAATGTCTTGTGATGCCAATTGCCTGTGTCCATCTCCTGCCCTCTTAGGAAGAGGTCCAAAAGAAGCGCACGCGCCGTGCTGTGAAGTTTCAGAGAGCCATCACTGGTGCCTCTCTAGCTGAGATTATGGCCAAGCGAAACCAGAAGCCTGAAGTACGAAAGGCACAGAGGGAACAAGCTATTAGGTGAGAAGTCAGATCAGTGGAGCTATCCCAAGCTTTTCAAAAATTACAGTACTTTTCATACAAAAGCTTAAACTCTAGGCAAGGTCTGTGTTTCTTAAGATTTTTTGTGGGATTTTTTATTTGCTTCTGATCTGTGTATTTGTCTGTAGTACTGAGTAATCTTGGCAAGAGGTCATGGCAGCAGACAAGGGTCTCTCCTTGCCCTTCCCCTTTGTACTTTTGTCACTCGCAGTTCTGCTGTCTCTGTAGAAATCTCCCCAGGGGATAGTGAATATAGAGGAGAAATCTACAGTAAGGCATTCCATTCCTGATCTTGGGAAGCTCTTACAGTGCTGAAACAAGGAAACAGTGAATGGCAGACATGGATAACTTCCTCTTTTTCTGTGAATTAACAGGGCTGCAAAGGAAGCCAAGAAGGCTAAGCAGGCAACCAAGAAAACAGCTGTTTCTGCTGCAAAGGTGAGACGCAATAGGCAAACAGAAATTATAAAATGGAATACACCATGTTGTAACACGACACACAACGTTCTGCTGTGGCACTTAATTGGAAATGCCCGTTTCTGTTTTGAGGAAGCATTTTCATAACTTTCTGATGTGAAAGCTCCTCATCTGGACTTTTGTACTGAAGTTAAGCATACCCTAACAGCTGCATTTAATGAATCTTTTTGACAGAATAAGTAAATATTACACTAAAACAATTCTCTGACCTAATATCAGAGATAATTAATAGATAAAAACATGTCTGAATGTGACATCTTCACTTATCTAGGAACTTGGTAACAATATATTGATGAATGCTACCATGTGTTTCATTATCACTTATGAATTAATACCATATGTTGCCTTAGTATTACATGTGTAAACATCTGTTAACATGATCCCAGTATTGCAGATTGCAATTCTAATCTGATCTGATCTGATTTCAAGAGTACATAGAGGGACACTTTTAGGACTGCAGATAAATAGCTTTTTTCGCTCATACTTCATTATTTCTCTACAGGCCCCTACAAAGGCAGCACCTAAGCAGAAGATTGTGAAACCAGTCAAGGTTTCTGCTCCCCGTGTTGGTGGAAAGCGCTAACTTGCCAAACTGTTGGTCATGCTGAATAAACATCTGATGGAATTCCATTACTTGTGCCATGGTCTGCTCAGCTGTGTGAGATATACTGAAGGGAATGAATCTGTGAAATAACCATGTCTGGGTTTTGCAGACTGAAAAGCATCTTCCTATCATAAAACACTTCATTTCTTAGACAATCTGCTGTATTAGCTCACGTTTCCCCAGTCTTCACTGAGTGACTCGGCTAGCGGGGACGATGGAGCTGGTGTTTGAGGAGTGTTCTTGCCTGAAGGACAGAACAGCACCTAAGTTTATTCTCCATTTATGACAAATTACATAAAAAGAGGTTTCCAAGTTCAGAGATACAAGCTAAAAGGGAGTGTGAAGCAATGCCATCTGTAAATCACTTACAAAGGTCCTGTGTTGTGGAATGTATGTAGCAAGATAACAGAGAATCAAATAAGGAAAAGGTTAAAAAAAGGGAATGAATGGATGGTTTCACAGACTGCATGGCTCTTACATACAAAGATTCAGATGCAACTTCTGGGTCAGGAAGTTACAAAATGATGAATTGCTGGAAGCTGTTGTCAGGAAAAGGAAGCCTGTGAAGATTGAATGGGTTTCAAATGCAGCTGATGTTACACAGTTAAAGCTCATTTAGGCTCATATTTAACTTGCTGAATGCAGATAGGAGTTCCCTTAGTAATTTTCCACCTTCCCACCGCTAGAGGGATTGAAATTCCTCATGGAAATTCCTCTAAGTAACTGCACTGTGCAGACAGTGTGCCCAAACTACCAGTTTTGTAGGACAGCAATAGCCTTGGCAAAGCAATGTCCTGACCTACGAAAAACCAAACCTTCACTATTTTCTAGATCAGTTACTTTTCTGTTGATAGTTTGAGGGCTTGGTTTGTTATCTGACACCAGTCAAGAAGACAGCTGTGTTTCAACTTCCTGCAGTCTTGGGCTTCAAAAACAATGCCTGTAATGGGCACTGTAGATTATGGGCTATACTTATACCTTGTTTGGGTTTTAGTAAAATGGATACAAGTCTGGGTGAAGGCTACAAGCCATTTAAAAAAGGTCTAGGTTGATATTAATGGAATTTGCACCATGATCTTCCAAACAATTCTGCTTTTTGCTATGAAAAAAAACCAGCACTACTCATGTTTAGAATGAAGTTGAAGGCTTTTAAACTGGTTAACACATTAGAAAACAAAGGAGCCAGAAACTGGAGGGGGAAAGAGAGGAAGAAAAATTGCCTGTAGTTAGGGAAAGGAATTTTTAATAATTTAAAACTAAAGGCTGAAAACACCTCTGAAAATTACCCGTGCTAGTGCTGATTATAAAAATCACATCAATGTCTTGTACAAGGCACCTGGTACCAGGAATGTGTCCTTGTAAATGTTTTCAGCTAAAGCAGAAAATCAAGATGAGCTTCTACCGTCTGCTTGAAATACCATTTAATGCTATATATAGAAACTGACTGGCAGACAGGACTAATTAGTAAGTTAGTATTTGTTAATGCTTCGAAGTTTGCGGGCTTTGGCTGTCTGGTGTCACTGCAGTGACAGATGTGCTTCATGATTACTCTTCCTTGATGTTTATTCCTGAGTTCTCACTGATATGGTGAGAAGGATAACAGCCCATCAGGTTACTCCTCTCACAAGCTATGCATCGAGTGAGGCAGGCTGTTCAGAGCAGGGCCTTACCCTGGTGTAGCAGCACATTATTCAACTCAAACATAGATGTAATAGAATGAATTAGCATGGAAATCATTATAAGCCCTTTTGTTTACCTAATGCAATGTAATTGATCCTCTATCAAGTATTTGTCAGAAAAAAATTGAGTACCTAAGTTTGTCACAGACCCACAAAATAATTTGGGTTTAAAAGGACCTTCAGAGGACATCCACTCCAGCTCCTTGTTCAAAGCGTGTCTGTTTAGATGAGATTGCTTACTATCTAGCTGAGTCTTGAACGCAACTCCAAGGACAGAGAGTCCACAACCTCCTAGAGCCGCCTGTTCCAGTATTCAACCACTGCCATCGTTAAAATAAATTAAGCCGAAAAACTAAACACAGAGCCCTTTTTCTATATAAGTAGCGCCTTTGGCCGGTCTCGCTCAGTCTGGTCGGTATCTCTGTGTTTGGGGATCACTGCTCCAAGTGCGTCCTGCAGGTACCGAGCGCAGGGGAAAGGAAGGGTCGCTGCTGCTGCGCTTTCCTTGGGCGCGGCAGCCCGCGGCTCCTGCCTCGCGTGTCTCTGTTACGGGTGTAAAACCAGCGCAGAGCTCGGACAAGTAAAACGCGCAGTCGACATCTAAAGGATTTTCTTTCTTGCCTCTTAAAAACGAAACGGCACGCACTGAGCGCCCCGAGGCACGGCTGCGGCGCCGCCCCGCCCGCGCTGCTGCTGCTCCTGGTCGGCACGAACGACCCCGCTACTCTGCTGGCAGCTCTTGCCCCCGAAGCAGTTCTGGAGCAGAAGCCTCTCGTTTCGGAGCCGGGGCTGCACAGGGCTGCCCTCGGGAACGTCCCCAGCTCCCGCCGCCGTGACCGCGCCCCCGGCGCAGGCTTTGCCCGGCTCCAACATGGCGGTCCCGACCTTGCGCGCGGTTCTGCCCTGCCCGGTTCCAAGATGGCGGCCGCGCTCCCCCGGGTGCTTCCCCGCGCCCCCGCCCCTTCCCGGCCCCTCCTGCGCGCGCGCGGCTCCACCTCACTTCCGCTTGTGCAGCAGCCATTTTGTCTTTCCGCCGCCGCTGCTGCCCGAGCTTCTCCCTCCCTCCTGCCGCCGCGGGCCGCGACACTCCAGTTCCCCCCCGGGCGCGGCTCCCGCCGCCCGGGGCCGATCCCGACCCCCCTTCCCCTATCCCGGGAGGCTCCTCCGCAGCCTCGGCGCGGCTCTGAGGGCGCGGGGGCGGCTCCCGCGCCCCTGCCGCGCGATGTCCAGCGAGGAGAGCTACCTGGCCATCCTGCGGTACCTGACGAACGAGCGGGAGCCGTACGCCCCGGGCACGGAGGGCAACGCCAAGCGGAAGATCCGCAAGGCCGCCGCCTGCTACGTGGTGCGCGGCGGCACCCTGTACTACCAGCGGCGGCAGCGCGACCAGCAGCGCTTCGCCGAGCTGGAGGTGGTGCTGCAGGCCGAGCGCCGCGCCCGCCTCATCCGCGCCGCGCACCTGGCGCCCGACGGCGCGCACCGCACCCGGCTGCAGACCTGGCAGGGGCTCTCGCAGAAGTACTGGTGGAGAGGTGAGCGCCGCGGGCGGGGGCGGCAGCCGGGGCGCGGCTGCGGAGCCGCGGCTGCAGCTCTTGCGGCGCCGGGGCGCGGAGCCACAGAGCCGCGGTCGGAAGGGACCGCAGGGGGTCCCGGGGTCATCCCAGAGCGCAGGGCACAGGACCGCGTGCAGGTGGTTCTTGAGTATCTCCACTGATGGAGACTCCACAACCTCTCGGGGCAGCCTGTACCAGTGCCTTTACAGTCACCTTTACAATTTTTCCTCGTGTTCACTTGGAACTTCCCATGCATCACTTTCTGCTCCTTGCGTCTTTTGTCATTGCTTGACACCACCGGTACCTTGCCCCATATCTCTGTTTAGATATTTATACACGTTAATGGTGTCCCCTCTCAGTCGTCTCATCTCAAGGCTGACCGGGCCCAGTTCCCTCAGCCTTTCTTTATAAAAGAGATGAGTCAGTCCCTTAATCATCTTTGTTGCCCTCCGCTGTACCTGCTCCAGGAGTTACATGTCTCCCTTGTACTGAAGGGATGTCTCTGTGCCCTCCCTGGCGGGACCGGGAAGGGACTGTCACTTGCTGAGTGACCAGTGCCTTTAAAGTCACCTCGAGGCACGTGGTCTGTGGGCAGTGACATTGTGTCACACCCGGAGAGGCAGGGCTCATTCTGCCCAGTACATCTTGGGCAGCAAATTGTCCAGGGCTTCTTATCTGGTGGTGGTACCTTGAGTATACGGAAACAGGGAGTACAGCCGTCCCCTCCAGGTCTTGCACACAGCCCAGGTAAGACAGTGATATCTCAACTGTGCCCTTGGGATAGGGTGCTAATCCATTCCACATGACCCGGCTTAGCTTTGAACCTCATTCATGTATGTGATGGTGTTCATGTTAAAGTACTACAGCTGCCAGTGGTGGTTGGCAGTCCTGGCACGCATTGTTATGTTTGTCTCTTTCTTGCAATGCAAAGCTGAAAAGACCAGACTAATTCTCAGCTGGGTCCTAAGTGATATCACAGCTGTTAAAAATGGTGATGCCTGAACAGCAATAATTCCCAACTGGGACTTTCTTTTGGCTGAGAGAATGACTTGATATCTTGTTCCCTTTGGATTTTGTGTTCCATTTTTAGCATTAGATATCCATTAAACAAATAGCCTGCTTTTCACTTGCCATGGGCCCAGTGTGTGTCTGTATTGCTTCTCTTGTTCTGCTTTCTTCATCCATCAGCAAGTCTGTAATTTCAGCTTTAGTTTTCCTTATTTTCAGTTGGAGGGATCTTGCTCAAGCTGCAGCTGATCCTTCCAGTCCAGATCTCATTGACTTGAAGATTTTTCTGTGTGAAAAAGGATTTGGCATCTCAAAGCTGATATACCTATTCTGGATGGTGGTTTCCTTGCCTTTATCTGCATTCTCATTGTCTGCCCAGCATTGTACTATTCTGGCTTTTACTCTGATTCTGTGCTGGAAACTTCCTCCATGGGCCTCAGTGCAGCTTCTGTTCATCAGGAGAGGGCATTCCGTAGTCTTTTGATCGTATTGGTCACCTTTATTTGCACACCCTATATCCTCTTACTTGTCTTGCACTGAGAATACTAAAATTCATTCCATGCTTTCAGTTTAAGTATTATGTTTCTTACATATGTCTTCTTTAAAACAATGTTTCCCCTGCCATTACCGTACTCTTTGGCTGCTAGTGGACAGGAGCTTTGGCACAGCTGTCATCCTGAGATGGACACCAGCCTGGTGTGTGTCTGTCCTGTAACTGCAAGGCAATGGGCTGGAGAATGGCTCAGGGGCCAGGAAGGGTGTTAGAGATGTGATTTGCAGGCCAGAGACCTCCTGTCTGATTTTAGATGAAATCAAGAAGATGTACAAATGTTGAAATGGGCATGAATGTGTCAGGTGGCCTTAAGTCTCTGTTTTCCTCATCCTTACAGAGGTATGTATGTATGTAATGATAGTGCAAGTCTTGGTCTGAGGAGATACGAGCAAGCAAGTCTGTGTCAGCAAAGCTTTTGAGCTGTGCTGGTTTTTAAACCATGGAGGCCCAACTGCTATATATGCTTTCATATTGTCCTAGTGAAGAAAACGAATTTGGATTGAAAGCCATGCATGGAAAATGCCTTGGTATCTAGAAGAGGACCCTGGGCTGAGGACCTGTTGAGTATCTGAAATTATTTACAGAATCGCAGAATGTGCTGAGGTGGAAGGGACCCACAAGGATCATGGAATACAACTCCTGGCCCTGCACAGGACCATCCCCAACAGTCATAAGAATCATCCCTAAGAGCATTGTACAAGCACTTCTTGAACTCTGTCAGGCTTGGTGCTGTGACCGATTCCCTGGAGAGCCTGTTCTTCCAGTCTCCAGCCAACTTCTAGGGGAAGCACCTTTTCCTGATATCCAACCTCAGCCTCCCCTGACACAAATTTAGGTTTTTTCCTCAGGTCTTGTCATTTATATTTGGTTCCACTGGTTAAAGTACTGGTGTGAAATTGATTTATTTAATTTCCAAAATAATAAGCAATTGATTTGAATCAGTGTTAATGATACATATCAGTGCCATTGCATGTAGCACAGTTGATTCCAATTTTGCAAAAGCTCTTAAGTGAGCCTTCCAATTCTTGTCCTCTTCAGGAGGAGCAAGCCATTTGTGTGGGCTAAATGCAGCATTATGTTATGATGTTATGTAATGATGGATGCATCATTACCTTGGGATTATAAGACTAAATGTCTAAATACCATTATTTTTTTTTAGCCTTAATCTTTCTAGGAGGGTTTGCTTGATGTAGTGGCATTCTAAATGTTCTATCTCTAATTGGCAGTAGTGACATACAATATCATGCAATGGTGTGAGAGAATCAGAATTGGCAATAATTCATCAGAGAAGGAGAGCATAGGTGTCTGACTTTATTTTTCTTGGTTAGTACATTATGTTTTTGATTATTGATGTTTTGCTAATCATGTACATATTTAGTTATTTGTTTATAGTAAATTGAATTAAGATTAGAAGCCTAATCAAGCTCCATTAATTTTTTTAGGTATTCTTAAGCAGGTTAAAGATTACATTAAAGAATGCAGCAAGTGCCAGGAAAAGCTAGATCGCTCGAGATCTCTCTCAGATCCTTCTGAAATGCTGGAGGAGCTAGGACTGGATGCAAAATCTCATGAAGACAGCAATGAAACCGATGATGAATTGAGTAACACTGCATCAATCCCAGCTGCATCCCCAAAACCTGTGAAGAAGAAGCCAATAGCAAAGCACGAGCTTGTGTTTGTAAGTACCATTGTTTACATCTGAATGGATTTGCATTTTCTGTTTCTGCATTCTTGGCCATGTACTTATTTTCCATTGTTGTGATAATCTTGTAACAATAAGACCATAAATTTTGCCAAAGATACTGAATATGTAGAAATGGGATACTGGTGTATATGTCATGAAATCAATTATAGGACATCATTGCTGGGAATAAAATCACCCTATATATTATGCATATAGAATCTAAGATAAAATGAATGGCAAAATTGCCAGTAATGAAACATCACATACGAGATTCTTACAGGCTCTATATCTTTTCCTTAATAAATGATGCTGTAGTGATATATAAAATTCTTGTTCGTAACTGCAGGCTCACGTGCACGTAAAGACATTTGAATTTAGAAACTTTTTCAGACTGTAGCATAGAAAAATACAGTCAAAGAGCTGTTTGAATATGTCTTCCCATTTTTCCAGTCTGTTCTAATTGTGTTTGGAGGGAGGGTGAAACTTAAAGCAAGAAAACAATAGTAAAGTTAAGCTCCATATTCTACAGGCTTGAACTGATTGTATGGTTGCAGCAAATAATCCTTTTCTGTGTTTCAATGTGAATGCTTAAAAAGGCACAATCTAAATGTAATGAAGTTCTCAAATGTTGTTTATGACAGGTTGACAGTAAGGGCCTTGTGAAGCAGTCATCTTCCAAACATTGTCTGTCTGTCTTAAACCAACTGAATCAGCAGAGGCTTTCCAATCAATTCTGTGATGTGACTCTGCTGATTGAAGGAGAGGAGTACAAAGCTCACAAATCTGTCTTGGCAGCCAACAGCGAGTACTTCCGAGAGCTCTTCATTGAAAAGGGAGCTGTCACTAGTCATGAAGCTGTAGTGGATCTGTCAGGTGAATTGCTGTGGGTTTCAAAGCTAGAAATAATATCCTAAGTAAGGTGTACAGTATTTAATTCAGTCTTTTTTGAGTGTTGAAGACAACCAGATTTTTATCTTGCTTTTTTCTCTCTTTTACTCTAAAAGTATTTTTTGTGGATCGTAATGCAAAAGTGATCACTCTGATTTGCCTGATCTGATTTTCTGTGGACTGTGGTATTTAATCTTAAAATTTCTGTTTGATGGATTTTTACCTTGCTTAGGTGTGTTTCCTCCTTGGATTAGTCACAAATGTTAAAAAGGGAACAAAATCAAATGCTTGAATACATCAAGCGGGGACGTTGACAAGCTGCTTGGAGAGTTGTTTAGCTTAGCGAATGCTAAATTGCTTCTTAGTTCTGTGAAGCACAATTACACGTCTGCTTACTTCTCAGACCTGATACATGAAAGACAGGAGACAATTCTAAAATAAATGTTCTAAAAATAGCTTTGTAGTGATGAAGAATAGTGTACAGAACATATGCCTTCTGCATTGGCTTTCTCATTTATTAACTGTCTCTGCATGAATAATAGGCGTACGTGAACAATAATTTTCTAATAGGACGGTCCAGAAGGTTCCCCACGTTAAATATTTGATTTATTATTTATGCAATTGTGAAAAATTATACCCAATTCTTATATACAAGCATTTCTATCTATATATTCATATCTTTGTTGTTTTCAATGGCTACTTTGTTATTTGTCTACCACATCACTTGTTACTCAAGACCTGAGTACTTTCTGAATGTAGCAGATCCAGAAGGACTTTGGACTTTGAAAGACTTCAGTTATCTGCTCCAAAAGTATTGTGGCTCTCCCAGCATCTTGAAATATTCCTCAAAGAATTTTATTGTGAAACTATCTAAGTTCTACTTAGTTATTGGAAAAGTTGTCTGAGCTTACCCACGCACAGAAAGTACATGAGGAGGAAGCTGTAGTGTAAATGACAATTAATTGAGTCCCAGTGATGGGCTTGTTATTTCCAAGTGTGTTTTACTCTAAATTTCAGGCTTACCTGTATCAAAGGTGAACTGTTGTACTCATCATGGGATATTTTGGTGTAATTTCAGATCGTCATTATTTGCTCTAACATCTTGTTTTATTCCTGGTAGGTTTCTGCAAGTCCAGTTTCCTGCCTTTATTGGAATTTGCTTATACTTCAGAATTAACGTTTGACTTCTGTAGTATGGCAGAAGTGGCCATGCTCGCCCGGCATCTCTTCATGTCAGAGGTCCTTGAAATCTGTGAGAATGTGCACAAACAGATGGAAGAGAAACAAATTACAGTGTACCAAAAGGGAGATATTCAAACAGTAGAGTCAACACAAAATCTAGCAGAGCAGGCTGAAGTGGAGATGCAGCCCGTGGATGGTGTTGAACAACCTAAACTCACAGCTGGTGAAGTGCCAGTAGCTGTGAATGGAGCTCCTTCCTCTGCTGGGACAGAGGAGGCAGCAGCACCCCAGCCTGATCTCCTGCACCCAGAGCCTCTGGAGGTCACTGCGGGTGATCCTTCCAAGCCTGTGGAACAGTGTGAAACAACAGAAAATTACATCAAGATCCAGCTGGTGGGTTCCATTTCAAACAGCCTCTACAACAGACTCAGCTCTGAGCCATCGGCTGTGGAAGCCATGGACACACAGAGTCAAAAGGAAACTGAGATAGTTCAAAATCAAAGTGATAAAACACATGTGGACTCTGCTTCTGAAGATTCCTCAGAGACACTCAAGCAAAAAAGTAACGAGCAGAGCAGCTCCATTTCGCAGCCGGAAAGCCTTGCTTCCAGCCAGGATGATACTTATAAAAGCAAGCTTCGCCAGCGTTCAGTCAGTGAAGGGGGATACATCAGGCTTCATAAAGGAATTGAAAAAAAACTGCAGAATAGAAAGACAAACCCTAAATCTGCAGTGCAGCAGGTATTTTGTCTGTCATTAGGCCTGTAGTTACCAGAGCGATTTCTAAGCTGTGACAGTTGTGCAAACAAAATCCCAAAAGCATTGACTTGGCATCAGTGTTCCTTCCATATTGAAGATCATTAGAATGCTCAGTAGCCACAGTCTAGGTTGAGTATCTTCTCACAGCGTCTTATGGCTGAACAGAAGTTGTATCATCTGCCCAGAATTCTTAATGAGCTGTGAATTTAATTCTGAGCTAGCTCATGTGTATGTCAGTCAAAAATTTATACATTTATTTATTAGAGAAGTGAGATCCTACATTTGTTCAGACTTTACAACGGCATTTGGAATGAAAAATTTTACATCCTATGTAGATCTTAAGATGTAGTCATGAGTCACAATAATGCATTCCTGCTACCTTCTGATTGGGGTCAGTTAAGAGAAGGGTTCAAAGAGCACTGGTGTAAAAAACTCTAGCACCAGAGCATATTAAATGTTTAGGAATTTAACTGGTTCCAGTTACAATTTTTTTAAAATGAAAGAGTCATATTTTTTCCTTTTGAGAGCCTTTCCTCTTTCAGTGCCTATGGATAGTTGACAATCATCTCACTGGGCATTCATGCATTTAGTTTGTGACAGAGTGCACTTCACTGCATGTTGGCAAAGTCTTCTGAAGAACTGTTAATTTCCAGAGGAGTCCTGAGAGTTTTGTGTACTAGAGCTACCAGTCCCATACACAGGACAATAATTTGTTATCATTACAACACTCTGGTAGATTGAAACTGTAGCATTAGTGTCTTTTTACAGATGGACAGCTTAAAGCCCTGGTGCAGGAAAGAGATTGCAGGAAAAATGCTGCTGATTTAAGTTACAGTACTTGCACCTGGCATGGAGATATTGGGGATGTGGTGTGCTACATAGGAATTAATTATTTTCCTAGCTCTTAGTAGTCATGAACAAAATTATTTTTGTAGCTTCACAAAATTATTTTTGTAGCTTCACAATTTAGCCAAGTTTGCATAAGTTTTCAGAGCAACAGGAAAATTAAAAAAAATATGTTAAAAGGTTTTCTCTGTGTCAAGTTTCAGTTTGGCTTTCAGAGGCATAGAAGGGCTGGCATGTTTTCAATAACTGCTAGATACCTCACTTGTTGGGAGAACAGGATGAAGAAATGGGAATGCTTGTACTTTCTTCCCTTGCTGTATTCTCAGGAACCCAGAGGGGCACACCTGATGCAGGACATTTCAACCTGATCACTTAGAATTTGGCATTTAAGGAATTTGGCAGCAAGTTTCTACAAAGGAAGATGAGATTATCAGCTCCAGTAGCCTTGCCAATACCACAGAATAAAAACCCGCTGCTGCATTATTCCTAGATAAAAAATCTCTAGGAAAGCTGGAATGCTCTCAACTTGATAGAAATCCTGACTGGCAGTACTCTGTGATTCTACTGTAACTACCCCATAGCTGTCGCTTAGGCAGTTAGTCAGGTCTGAAGAGTTTATTTTCCCTGAACTGGTAAGTCACTGTGTGACCATCATCATAATACGTTTATGGTTTTAAGAAAAGAATGGTTTCACTCACCTTGAGAGCTGAAGTTTTGTAGTGAACTGAAACTAGGTAACTTTCAAGAAACTAGTCTGCTAAACAAAATTAAGAGGTGTTACAGTGACACAGAACATCAGCTTTTAATACAATACCTTTTTCAGACACTGTATGAAGTACAGTGCAGTAAAATTCATTCAAAGGTTCTGTTTTTCCAACTTAGGTTGCCATGAAGCTGGTACAAAGGGGGAAAAAAATGAAACAGCCCAAAAGAGAGACCACAGAAAATAACGAAGTGGAAGCTCAGCACAAATGCACTGACTGTGGAATGGTGTTCCAGCGGCGCTATGCACTTATAATGCACACACTGAAACATGAAAGAGCTAAAGAATATAAATGCCCAGTAAGTTGAGGGGTTGGGTTTTTTTTCCTGTGTAAACCTTCCTCCTTATGAAAATTAATTTAGTAAGGATATTAGTAATTATTTTTCGATGCCTTTTTTGGTAGATATATTTGTTTTCCTTACAGATTTCAGAGTTGGATACAGCCTTTATCTGGATGTGGTGAGGTAGAATGGAGTGCAGCCACTTGGCCTGACAGTAGCATATGACTTGCTGCTCAAGACAGTGCTAGCATAGGATTTGCTTTTAACCCTACCAGTAAATTTGTATTTGGGCTTGACTGGAAGTTAGTCTCACTGGGAAGTGATCAGTGATTCTGTCAGTAGCCATAAAAATATATTTACAACTATTCATTGACCTCAGACAAAATGGCTGTTGGAGTTGGATTATAGATTTAACTCATCATATTACTGTACTTAAAGCATTTGATTACTTCTGGTTTGTTTTTTTTTTTTTTAACAATTCTGAGTGTTACATGCAAAGTGAAGTTGTCCTACTTTTTGTCCCAGTTGTGTAAGAAAGAATTCCAGTACGGTGCCTCCCTGCGGGCCCATCTGGTGCGGCACACACGGAAGACGGAAGCTCCGGGCGCTGAGGGGACTGGCGTGTCCTCGGTGAAAGGGAGAACCAAACGGGAATTCGTGTGTGACATATGTGGGAGAACTCTGCCTAAGCTCTATTCTCTCAGAATACATATGCTTAAACATACAGGTGTCAAACCCCATGCATGCAAGGTAAAGTCCTTTTGCTCTCTAATCAGATTAGTAATGTTCTCTATTACCAATATTTTCGTATTGATGCTCCGCCCTAAAATTTATGTTAATCTTGGTCACTTCACAGTAGGGAAAACTAGTGTAACATTCATGATGAGATTGCTTGCAGTCCAAGAGTGAGAAAACAAGAACGAGTTTGAGTTGTGCAAGTTCATATTCTTGTGTCTAGAAGAATGTCTTCCTTCGATTATTCCTTTTTTAACAGACCAGTTCTGTCACTGGTGCAAAATCACAGGTTTGGCCATCCTAGTTTCCAAGAAATACAGGAGATTTTGTTCTGTTTGAAGTTAAACACCTATTACATAATTAATTTTATTTGTCCTGTTCCACCACATATGGAATTTTTTAGGTTTGTGGAAAGACCTTTACATATAAGCATGGATTAAAAATGCACTTAGCTCTCCATGAAGTACAGAAACAGTTCAAGTGTGACTTGTGTGAAAAGTCTTTTGTCACGAAAAGAAGTCTTCAGGAGCACATGAGCATTCATACAGGTAAGTGATGTGAAGGGGAATCCTTTCCCTTTGCTTGGCTATTGTATGCTGCTGAACTTTAACGTTGTTTTTCAGTGTCAAAGGAACTGTTTAAATAAATAGTAGTTTGTTCTTTTTCTTCTGGTCAGGCAGCTGAGAAAGAGGTAAGTTGTTTGTTTTACCGTAGTTTAGTGTTATTATGCAAATGTTCTGTACAAGAACAGGAATTGTGGTTGGTCTGTTCCTGTTTTTTTATGTGCATATTTAATGCCTGTATCATGTGAGTTCAACAAGGAAGAGGCAACAGGCTGGAATGTTGTAGTGCACTTAATCTTCCAGCCTGTCCTTTTAGAGGAAAGCACGTTAAGTTAAATCTCTCAGAACCTCCATACATATTTTACAAGATTTTCTGTACTAATACTGACATTTTATAAAGCCCAGTGTCTTGAAAGATCATAGCATGTGAAAGATGATGGTATAATAATACGATACAAGCAGAGTTTTAATACTGTAATTTGTAAAGGTTGTCTGTGTTTTTTGTTTTCTGGGCTGGGCAGAATCAAGAGAGATACTCAGGATAATTTGTCCCTGAAGTTAAGGAATTTATGTTAGTAGTCATCACTCTGATGTTGATGAAATGGAGCAGAAACTTTTATTTTAAGGTGTTTATCCACAAATGCAAGATACAAACAGTAATCCATAAGCAGTGCTGTGTTTCTGAAGAAGTTGCATAATATGTAAACACAGGCAGTTGTGGTTTTTTTCCCACAAGAGGGCAGTTTTTTAGGCTGCTCACTTTTCCTCACTAAATCATTGCAGTGATGTACCTATGTTTAAAAACATGAAATAATTTAGAGTTGCTACTCCCCCATCTTGTGTATTACTACATTAGCACATACAAAATACACTTCAAAATTCCATCAGTGTGTAATTCAACAAACTTCTCTGTAGTGCTGCTCTGATTACTTAAGAGAAGTTATATATGAATTAAAAACTTGTCTCACAAAGCACTCCAGAGAAATGGAGGTCTGGCTTGGTAACGTGTTTTGTTTTGTTTTGGCTAGGAGAATCCAAATATCTTTGCTCCATCTGCGGAAAATCTTTCCACAGGGCATCAGGACTCAGTAAACACATAAAGAAACATCAGCCCAAGCCTGAAGTTCGTGGATATCAGTGTACTCAGTAAGTCAGGTGATGGGTGGTTTTGGTGGGCTTTTTTTCTTAGCATTAATGATCCCAGTAATTTCAAGATTAAAAGCAGCTCCTTGTAGTGTAAAACTGTCTCACTGGCCTGGGATAAGACTTGTAAAGCATGAGAATAAAAAAAAATTACATTTTTTAAATACATGTGCTGGAGAGCAAAGGCTTGGTTTTAAGCTGTTGCCTAGCTCCAGTTTCATGCATCTGTTCTCTAATGACTTTGCACTGTAATTGGCGCTGCAATCAGTAGCTGTGTAGGTATACAGCTTTTTTTTAGGATAGACAAAAACCTGTAAGGTTGTAAGAAGCCAAGAGCCTTCAGCCTGGTTTTGCCCTCTTGTAATGTGATAGATTTCAGTTTGATTTGAAGCTGTCCTGAAGAGTTTGCAATGTCCTGCACTTGCGTGCAGTGTTTGCTAAAACATGCTGTGTTTAGCAAACAGCCGTGCAGGAACATTGCAAACTGACACTCTGACTATTGCAGTTCTCTTGATTATAAAGCATATATGACCACTTAAATATTGCAATAAATGGCATTTATTTTTATTATTAATGGCGCTTATTATTATTTAAATGACAGCATTGTGGACTTTAGCAGAGCAGAAACTATAACTGGAAAGTGTGTTCTTAGTGCATTAGCAAAACACGGATACTTTTTCCATGACCAAGCAGACTATAGGGAGCCTCTCAAGTGCCCTGCAGAAGGAAAAATAGTGTTTAATTTTGGAACTCACAATGAGGTCCTTGGGAAAGCTCTGTCAGATATTAAGGAGTGGTACAATTTATATGATTGCCTGTAGCAACTCAAGGTTTTAAAGAAAGCAACAATCTAAAGAATTGTTTAAAGTATCTCAGTGCTGCTGAATGCTAGCAAAAACAATATTTTCTAAATTATGAAAACTTAATTCAGTTCTATCAGCAATGTTTTTATTTAGTGATTTTTAATGCTAAAGGTATTAATTCTAAAAATACAAAGAACAGAGCTAATAAGGTACGCAGACACTGTGTCATGAAACATACTATGAAAGGCAATTTTAGTTTTGAAGGTGAAATATATTTATAAAACAAAAATTTTTTACTCAAGGCAGGAAGGCCCTGAATGCAAGAGATCACCTTGACAGAGAAGATATTTTGATTCCCCAGCTTCTTCAAAACAAGCACAGCCCTTGCTGCTTCTCTAGGGAAGGTCTCTACTAAGGATATAATTCATGTTGTCACCAGTGGTTTAAAGAGCTTCAATAAGCAATAACCAGACTTCAGTTTTTTAGTTTGGTGGCTTGGAAGCCTCCCTGTCAGGCTTCTGAACCTCTGGCCCACTTGAGCAAAGCTGACCATGAGTTATTTTCCTAAAATGTTCCTGGAAGTTTTGCAGTGAAGTATGTCTTTGATTAAATTGTAGTAACGCGTGACAATGTTAGAGGGTGGTAGTTGCTTGAGTTTTTTACTTCTCTAATGGCTTTTCCAAATATGTAATCCTTGAGGAGAGAGCACCAAGCGCCAACGCCATTCAAGCCCCTGAGGGGTCTTTCTGATACTTTTTTATGTGGATGTGCAAACTGAGGATCCCTGTGAGCCCCATTTGAATTGGAGCAGTCACATTTTCCAGCCTAGGTGGAAAAGGTTGTTTGGGTGGCTCAAGGACTGTTACTTGGGGGTTTTTTTCTCCCTCAAAAGCAAAGAGGACTTCTTTTCTCTCCAGAATGCCCATTATTCAGGCAATGTAATATCAAATGTTTTGTTCTGTATGGAAACTTTTTTCAATTTCAAATTCCACTGGATACTGTGACTTGTAAGATTCCCTCATTCCGGTGGTTAATACTATAGAAGTTGAACCATCCACCTTTGCTTGCTGGCATTGCTCTGCCTCTGTCCTTTCTTGAGTCATGCAGCTGTATGTTGTCACATGAGGAAGAGAGAGAGATGAGCAGCAGAGTTTCTTTCGAAGGGAGAAACCATATTTTTGATTAGACCAAACTCTGTACTCCTCATACCAAGAGGAGCTGTATAGTCATATGATGGCAAAGTATAAGTGAAGGGAAACCATAAGTTAGCCTGGGTTAAGATGTGTACAAGCAGCAAGCTAAAGAATGTGTATTGATACTTTCAGATGCTTTCTTGCAGGATTATGAATTTGGGTTTTTTTCATTTCAAAAAAACCCCTACATTTGGGCATTAAAAACAACAAATTCCAGTTATCTTTGTGTCAGTCCTCTTTGGTTAAGGGAAGAAGCAGCTGTTACTGTCCCCATATGTTCATATGGTATAATACAAATTTTTGATGTCTCCCAGTAGTTTGCTTTTGATTAATCACCGTTAAAACTGCAGCAAGAATATAGTTACTCATTAACAGATAAAAGGGTTTCAGAGGGCCTCAAGTTTTATTCCAGGCTTTCAAATAAGGTGCTGTTCTTTTTAATTTTTCCTAGTTTAGAATGGGATTGTGCTTTAAATAAATACTGATGATGCAGCAGGTGTTCTGAGTCTTCAGCTGCCATTAAAGAAGAGGGTCCCAGTGCTTTTCTTGTATGGGATGCTAAAACATTTGCTGTTACAGGTGTGACAAGAGTTTCTATGAAGCTCGGGATCTTCGGCAGCATATGAACAAACATTTAGGTGTGAAGCCATTTCAGTGTCAATTCTGTGGAAAATGCTACAGCTGGAAGAAAGACTGGTATTCTCATGTAAAGTCTCATTCTGTCACAGACCCTTACAGGTAAGAGGAAATTCATTTAACAACTGAAATGTACTAATCAAAGTGAGGTTATAGAGTTCCACGGCCTGTTAACAAGGCACTGCCTAGTCCACTTTTAAAGTACCAATGGTTTGATGGTGACTGGGGTATTGCATACTTGAGGATGGATGGGTCACTTTAAATAGCGTGGGTTAGCTGCTAACCTGGGACACAGTGCTGGAACTAAGACATGAAGTCATAAGAGGATAAATACATTCAGTGAAGTTAGAAACTTATGTGATCTTACTTCTCTAGAAGGGTAAGTGGAAGCTTTGTGGTTGTGGATAAGAGGCAGTGTAGTTCAGTCCAACAACATTATTCCTAATTATGGAACTACTTGCCTACCATAATTCAAGTGGATTTTGACTTAAAAGACATAAGCGTACAATAATGGTTTTAATAGATTTCTTACTTAACACATTTTAGGTGTAATGTATGTGGAAAAGAATTTTATGAGAAAGCTTTGTACAGAAGACATGTAAAGAAAGCCACACATGGTAAAAAGGGAAGAGCAAAACAAAATCTGGAACGAGTTTGTGAGCACTGTGGAAGAAAATTCACACAACTCCGGGAATATAGGAGACACATGAACAATCATGAAGGTATGCAGAACACAAATAGTCATTACATCCCTCAACCCCTAACCCCTAAAAACAGAATGTGCAGGGGGTTATTGTTTTTTTGAGTCTGTGTGTGCCCTCTCTGGCAAGACATGGAGGGGTTTTTACAGATTCTCCAGTTCTATGCAAATCCTGGCTTGGTAACTTGCTACCAGTGATTCCCAGAAGTTGCTGTTGGGGTCTTTCTAAAACTCCAGTCAGGCACAGGGACTGTGCCAATTTTTCCTCAGCACCTGAATAGAAGAGGAACATTTTTACAAGTGATTAAGAGGGGTAAATCTGGCAAAGAATTGGATGCCCTAAAACATTCTCTGTTTTCAAAGGTGCACACCATTAACAAAGTACGCTTCAGATAGGAGAATGATTGGCCTAAATTAAAAAAAAAAAGGGACCAATGTTGGAAATTGATCAACTTCTTAATTTATGACAAGTGATAAAACTATATGGTGTTTGGGGAAAATATGAAAACATTTTATATTTTTTGTTAAAGAGAATTGTATGCATTTTTATGTTAGATGTAAAGTATGAAATTGATTTTTGAGTATTTGATTCTTTCAGCTGTTTTGGATGTCTATATATTCTCCTGTCCTGGGGCACTTTTTTTTTGACACGTGTCTCCTTTTAAAGAGCTCTTAAGAGTAAATCTGACAGCTGTCTAACTACTGAAACAGAGATTTTGTGTTTGTTTCTAAACAGAGAAAGTGTCCTGTAGTAGGTACCTAGCCTAAATATACAGTAACCATCACAGAGGAAAAGCCAGTAGTGAGATGATGTTTATCACCACCCACACACCCCATTAGATGTTACAGACCACAGAACTCAGATGTTATGAGGGAATATAAGATCCTACAAACATCATTCTATAAACATATGCAGTATTTAAACATATGCAGTGTGGAAGAGGAGGGATAAAGCTGTAGGTGTACAGAAGGATTTACAGAAGCAAAGAGTGACTAGAAATATAAGTGACAAATTCTGTGAAATAAGACATGGCTTCGGAAAGGCATCAAAATGATCAGAATTCCATTAAGCATTGTGCACTTAAAATAAGGACAAAACAGCATCAAAAGGAATCTTGAAAAGTTTTGTAAGTAAAGTGTTGGATAGGGCTGGGTATTTGTGGAAAATCTCACTACTGAATGCATTATGCTTGCATTATATTGTTACACAGAAAAGGTAAACAGGATCTCTTGCATAGCAAAGATCACAGTATTGCTCTGTTGTCCCACACCGCTGTTCTCCCCGTCGCTGCTGTTCCCGGCTCCCGGCTCTTTGCAAGCTCGATGCCACCTCTGCTTGCTTTGCCCCGCACAGGTGTGAAGCCGTTCGAGTGCCTGACGTGCGGTGTGGCATGGGCGGACGCGCGCTCCCTGAAGCGCCACGTGCGGACGCACACGGGGGAGCGGCCCTATGTGTGCCCTGTCTGCAACGAGGCCTACATCGACGCGCGGACCCTGCGCAAGCACATGACCAAGTTCCACAGGGACTACATCCCCTGCAAAATCATGCTGGAAAAGGATACTCTGCAGTTTCACAACCAGGGGACACAGGTGGAACACGCCATCAGCATTTTAGCATCAGACATGCAGGAACAAGAAACCAAGCTCAGCTTTGGCGCTGGTGAGGGCGAGACTGTGGTAGTGACAGGAGAGACGCTCGAAGCCATCGAAGCGGTTGCAGCTACTGAGGAATGCACGTCAGTCTCTACCCTTTCTGACCAAAGCATCATGCAGGTGGTAAATTACGTACTGGCACAACAGCAAGGACAGAAAATGGCTGAAGTGACACAGGCTGTTGAAACTGTAGAAGTAGAGGTGGCCCATGTAACAACTACAGAGTCAATTTAGTATACAAGAGCAAGAAGGGTAAGGTTCTATAATCTGTAAGAGCCAAGTATTTAATGGGTTAGCTGAGGCTTTCAGTGATGCCTGTTTTCAAGAGGTTAATCCTCAGTACTGAATGTTGTGATGACAGAATACTGCACCATGCATTAGAGGTAAAAAGTACCAATACTCCAGTGTGAGCCAAGGCTTTGAGAGCTAAGATTTCTATACTGGCTATAACTTAAAAAAAAAAAAGTTAAAATAATGGGTTTGTGTATGCAGTATCATACTGTAACTTTGAAAAATTAAAAAGAAACAAACATATAAAAAGGCTGCACTAAAAACTAGAAATGCACAGCTATTGGTTGCTTTTTTGTTTTGATGTGCATTTCATCAAGTTTGTGAGCAAATTACCTGTATTGGATTCTGTCTGTTTACTCCCAAGACAAGGGAGGTGGCAGAATGCTTTGTGTAGGCTTGTGCTTCATGTGGCATACAGAAGAACTGAAGCTTTTTTCTCTGGGCAAATGCACCACTAGTAGTTAGTGAATCCCAGTTCTGAAGAACTTACTTAAATTCCAGGCCTGTGCGTGGCTGGTCCGAGGTTCAGCAAAATGCTGTGAAATGTTTTATAGATAATGGGCAGTGATCTGCTGAAGTCGGAGAAAGTGATTCTCCAAGATGGTTGTGAATATAAATTGACCAGAGGACAGCCCACAGTCACCACAGGGAGACTACTTAGAGACGTAAATTTCTTTTCTTTTGTAAGGGAGGAGTTTACGCTGCAGCCTCTGTGCACAGCCACATTTAGCTCCATGTTTGTTTGGAAGCTGTTGCCCGCACTTAATGTATGAACCCAAAGCAGGCAGCCTGATGATGAATGGTTCTAATTTTGCTTTAAATTTGATGTAGAAACTGTCAAAGGAGAAAGGTCTAATTGCACACTTCTTCAGGAACTGAGGAAGTCCACCTAGTTACAGGCTGATCTCATCTTGTATCGTACTGAAAGGCGGAGCCCTGCTAATTCTGAAGCAGGATACATGACAGTATCAGGATAGAGAAATATGAAAATCTTAGGATGGAGTAAAAATTAAATTTGTCTCAAAATTACCAGAATCTCTAGAAGACCTTATTACTGCTGCTTTAAGAAAAATACTTCTAGGGCCAGTTGGTACCTGGTACACATAGTTGGAAAAATCCTTATTGGGTGTTCCTGCAAGTAAGTGCGAATGACAGCTGTGCTTGGCCCAGGTTTCCGTGTCCCTGGTTTAATACCACGAACAGGGCACATCTTAATTTGTACAAGGTGTGGGTTCCTTTGTTGCTGCGTGTGTTTTTTGAAGCAAGCAGCATGTCTGTCAAGGAAACTGAAAGTGCTTTGCATGTGAACAATCAGAGCTGTAAATTCTTCTCAGTCTATAGTGGTATCACGTTTCCTAAGATGGACAGCAGCAAGATACCCGAGCAGCCAGAAATTTGTAATACTGCAGGGTAAACTTCATAAATAAAGTGACATGCATATAACTCTGCTGCCTGTGAAACAGATCCACTGAACAAAATTTCAGCAAACCCTGTGGCAAAGTAACCACCTCATTTCAATTAGTATTTCTACTTTTCATCTTATTTAACGGTGTGGATATCTGTCTGCTAAGCTACAGAATGGACTGTTCTTTTTATACTTTGCAGTTCTGTAGATAAGCAGTTGTTGAAAATTTTTTATGTTTGAGTTCCTGTCTTGGATCCAAATTAATTTGTAGATGCCTATTTCAAAAGTCAGCGTCTTATTTCAGAGAGATAATGTAGTTATTTATATATCCTGCACCCCTTTACAATTGTATTATTTTCTAATTACCAAATGGAGTAAAACTAAAACAAATACTTAATAAAAATTACTGCTAGCTGAATTTTTGTATGGTAAAGAATCTGGAGATAGCCATCCTGCTTAAAATTAAAATACTGCCATTATAATGGAAAAAGATTTAAAAGACCACTAGGTAAACTTGAAAACTTACTTCAATGTTTGTATCCTGAAAATAATTATGTATTACTAAAGTGAAGAAGCATTCAAGGAAAAATAACTGTAAATAGTGCTAGAAAGTTACTTGTATATTAAGTGTGTTACCTTACAAAAACGAATATTACCAGCACCTTACTTTAATCTTTGGTGCATTTATTTATTTGCCCAACCTATGGAAGAAGTGAAAGTGAATCTGGATTTGGAGCCTTCTTATCCACTGTCAAAATGCTTTTACTGACTCAATGATCTGCTGTTTAAAAACAACCACCAACCAAACTAATCACAAAAGGTTTTCTAAACAAGATTCAGCCAGGAATGTCAAAGCTGGATGTTGTGGCACCCCTTTCTGAACATGCTGTGCCTTACCTTTTCAGAATGGCGTAAGGTAAGTAGGGAGTGTCACTCTTGGCTTTGCTGTTCCCATCTGGAGTTGCCTTACGTTTTCTCTGGACTTCAGCACTTAAGACATTCATTACCCTTCTGCAAAAACCAGACTGCAAATATGCAGTTGGTATTTGATTTTTAAAAAACAAAGTTAATGAGAAGTGTCCGTTCATTAAGTATTCCTAGTGAATTCCTGTACATAATAAATTTGATTTGTACATTCTGCTGTTTTTATTTAGTGTTAGATGTATAAAGTTATGGTTATTTCTGTCATCAAATAAACTGAGCTCTGCCGTGAACTGCTCTTTGAAGAAACTTTTTTTTCTGAGGAAAGAAGGTGTTGCAGATTCCTCTTCAGTATTTCACTTTTCATATGCAGACAGATTCTGGCCTGGATAGTTCTAGTAACACCTGCTTTTTAACTTTTGCTTAAGACTCAAAGAATTATGTTGTATGAGGAAGCACACAGTCCTCCTGAACAGAGTGTCACAACATGACTGTACAAGTACTAATGAAACACCGTGTATATTGATACTGAAATTGCTTTGGCTGCAAGTCCTCGAGGTGGGTGAGGTATCTGCTTGCCCCCTGGAACCCAGCTGTAACCATTTTGGTTTGTTTCAGATGTTACTTCTCTTGACTTGGGTGTCCACAGAGCAAGCACCAGCCAGCACTTCCATCTTGGCCTCTGCCCAGGGATGGATATTTGAGCAGGGGTTGTCCTCCAGTGTCACTCTCCTGGCTGAAGGATGAGCTGTACAGCTGCCTCCAGATGTAGGAACAGTGTCCTGTGCCTTTCCCTTTGCTGTTACAGGAACTTCAAGGCAGCACTGATGTTGCAGAAAGCCTGATTATCTTCTGTGGTTCATCCTAAGGGAATGCTAGGAGCTTTTTAACTCCTCTGTGAGCCTCTGTAAGTAACCAAGCTATGTCTATAATTGAAGAGAAGTGGGGTATTCAAAAGGCTGAGTGCTGAAGGAGTAAGGGAGGCTTCTGCTGAACAATTACTGCTCCACAGGGATGCAACTATAGGTGCACAGCAGCCAAGTGATGTGTGGATAATTTTTGCCCCGCCTTGTTTCTACTGGAGTTACAACCATGTCATTCCTCGCTGTTAAAGGAGGCACCAGTGTATAATGATGACATTCAGGAGCCAGTCTTACAGCTGTGGCTGACAACGTGGTGGAACTCCCCGGCATCGCTGCAGCAGTTCTTAACCGAGGCCTATTCTGCACAACAATTCCAGCTGCTGCAGGCGAGAGGCCCTGGTCAATCTTGTCACCCTCAAGTGCAGCACAGTTGGGGAGCATCCTTACAAGTCGCATGTGACCTTTAAAGGGTGTAGCAGAAAGGATGTTTTTCTTGTTTCCCTAGGAAAAGTTTTGTGCTGCAGGCTTTGTCTCTCACGTCAGGGGTCCAATGCCCTGCCTTCCAGCATTGCTGAGTTAAGTGGTGCTTTTAGGTGTGGAGTAGTGCAAGCTCTCCTTGTCATAGCTTTAAATTTCACATGTGAACAGGATTGTCACACAAGCATCTGAGTAATAGAACTAAAGCACTCCTCTAGGCCTTGGTTCCAAGTTACCTGTTCAGCGCCATGGCAGCTGCTGTGAGCGGGGAGGGCTCCCACAGGCACACTTGTCACCAAGGCATGGCTGTGATTCTCTAACGAGCTGCTGAGCATCAGCCAACAGTTCATATGCAACTACCATGTTTACAAATTAGGGGAAGCTGGGAGAGAAAAGGAGAGATAATTACATTTTTATTATAACTTGCATTAACTTTAGATAAATAACTTCTACTGCCAGGAAAACATCAATACAGCTCAGGACTTCAAGTTTCAGTGGAGCTCTTGCTACAGAACCACAAACACTTTTTGCATATCCATCTTACCAGGAAATCCAATCCCAAAAAACAAATTCAAGAACTGAGCCACACACTGAGCAGAGGTTTTCCAGACCTCCTTTCTTGCCACTGCATCAGGAAGTCCATGCTCCGACTACCAACCACTCCTGCCTCCTCCTTACCCAGCCTGAGGGGCAGCTGGTATTGGAGTGTCCAGACCTCAAAAAGCTGCAGAGGTTCAGGCAGTAAATCTTGGGCTCCCACCACTGCAGACTGCTAAATGCAAGTTTGCAAACACAAACTGAACATGCTGTGTCCAGAGTTAAAGTGTTAATAGTTGATGTTCTGTGCTTTTAATTCCATGGATAACTACCCACCTATCCCCAGGCAATGGCTCCACATTATTAGACGCGAGCAGCTTTCCTAAGTAAGCACTATATAAGATGCCAATATTTCAAAATTAGACAATAGATCTTTTTGTTAATGAAAGCAGAAGAAATAATGGATGTATTAATAGGATAAAGTAAAAAAGCAAAATGTTAATTATCCAGTATTTATGGTGTTCTAGTGAGTCATACCAGAGACACCAGACAACAAATTCTGGTGAGTTTAGAGCATAATCTTCCCTTTTGTAGCTTAAGGGCAGAACTATTCAGCATTCCTCAACTTACGGTTATATAAGGAATTAAAAAAACCAAACCTCTTTGCAGAACACCCTTTAAGGCTACCAAATACACAGACAAAAAGCCTTCTTGAAACCCTGTAGCTCCTCCAAACAGATTTATCTTATCTTACAGCAGCCTATAAAGAGTTCTAGTGACACCAGTAAATTCCAATAGTTTAAAATCCATTTGCCTCTTAATGAAACAGAAGTTGCCATTTTCTCAAAAGCTGACTTCTCCTCCCGGGTCTCCTTGGAAAGCCAACTTTGGTAAAGCCACTGCCAGCACACAGAAGTCAGCAGAGTCCTGTGAGTTCTGACAAAGGGGCGCTCTACAAACCTGGCAGCCATGGAGATGAAGCTCACCAGGCCTGATGGCAGCTGTGGCTGCTGCTGTGGTGCTCCCAGGAGGACCACAGTTGGTTTTTCCAAAGTTCAATGAATACTGGTATTGGGTCATCTCCGACATGGCACAAGCTGTGAACTGGCACCCCTCAGTTACCTTAGAGACAGGCTGGGGACTCCTTCCCGCTGATGAAATCTTCATTCTGAGAATCTGGACAATGCACCTCCTATGCTTTAAAGGACTACAATTATTAAGGGGTTACACCCAGCACTGCCTGAAACACAGCCAACAGCAGTTCACTGCCCTGTCTGGTGGGGCTGTTTTGGATTTTTAGGTGGGGACTTTTCTCGCCTTTTGATTTTGTTTTTTTGAGGGGGGGAGGTGTTGGGCTTTTTTATTATTTTAATGTAGTTAGATGAGTTTGGATCCATTTACAAGCCAGCAAGCTCAGAACAGCCCAGCATCAGGGTAGCACAGAGAAGGTTACTGGCTAACAGCTCACATCTTCACCTTATGTCATCAATGTTCTGCAGGCTGCTCAGGTGCCAATTTCTGCTAAGCAAGCATGAGCCCCATGGGATAAAACCACACAAGCCGGCGTTTCAGCCACTGACAGGCACACAGTGTGTTGTACTAAGCAGTTCAAGGTCTCAGCATACCTCGTGGAAACACTTCAACATAGCTAAATCAGATCGCTTATCATGAGTTTCAGGATTCTTGAACATCCTTAGAAAAAAAAGCCAAATCAACCAACCAGAAAAAAAATCACACCAAGAACAACAAAAAACATACAGCTCTCTGCATGCAAAAAATATGGCTACTCTAACACGAGCCTACAGCTTGAAGTTAATCCCAGCTAACATTTGCCTTGGTGATTGTTCAGTCAGTTTGTTCTCAGAAGCGTCAGATGTTAAACACCAGCAGACACCTGGGAGTGACAAAATCCAGCTTGTTTGGCACCCAGTCCTGAGGAGACTGAGGCCATCCTGATGGATTTGCTCCCATGAAGCACGGAGAAGGAAGAGAACACTTGGATTGGGTGAGGCAGGATCACTGCTCACCTTCAGCTGAGATTTAGATCTTTCTGCAGTCTCCCACAAGGTCTAGGATTATTTACTGACCACGGAAGTAAGCAGATAAATATAACTTTTGCTCTCTCAGTTGCATGGAGGTATTTCATAGCATGTCTGCTCTTCTGCCTAGCAATTTCCTAACTGATTTTGAAGTACAAGGAAATTCTGAGTATGAACATCTACTTGAGACAAAGATGTGGAAGGAAGTGGTGGTAGGT
>VYZR01103965.1:17346-28050 GCA_013400675.1 Oxylabes madagascariensis
ACTTGGTGGTTTCTCCTCCTCAGATGGTTTTGTGTTGTTTTTGTGGTTGTTTTCTTTTTTCTTTTTTTTTCTTTTTTTCTTTTTTTTTTTTTCCTAAAAATAAAGCAAGGAAAGGAACTACGAATGAACAATGTTCCAAAATCAACAACTGTTCGCATAACCCGATCTCATTTTAGTTACCATCATCTCATGCAAAATGATGAAGACAAATTCTTTAACGACAATGAAATATGCAATTTAATATTCACTTCTCACCAATATTTCTCTATGATCTCTCACAGTATGATTATGTAACTTTTCATAATTTTTCTTGCTCATATAATTGGATAAAATTAGAACTCTATAGCACGTAGAGCCTTAAGTGAGGAGATTCATAATGTAAACATATCTGTAACAGATAATTCAAAAATTATTGGTTTTCTCTTCTTGGTTTAATAACAAAACACTGGAATTTGTTCAAGATCCAAGTTTTTTTCATACTTGTGTTAGAGACTAGAGAAATGCAGAAAGGATATGTTACATTTTATTTTTTAATACAAACAGATCTTGCATTATGAATCCTGATTTCTAATGGATCACTGGAAATTTTGCAGTAATACGAACAGTAGTAACATTCTTATATGAGCCACTGATGCTAAAAACATTAGAAATTAAAAATGTAGTCGTGGTATAAGCCAATGAACACAATATGTAAACAGCACAGAAAAAATACTAACATGTATTTTGAGTTGACCCTGGGCCACATATTGATTTGTATGACCTGAGAACCTGATGAAATGGGGTTTTTTTGTTTGTCTGTTTCATGCTTTTCCAAAATTGATGATGATGTACCAAAAAAGCAGTTTAAATGCAATTTTTTCCAAGGAACCCGTGCTGAAACTAAAGCATATCCTTACACCCGTGAAGAGCTCAGTGAAATAGTAAGATGCCATACTGACCCATCCCTTGGCCCCTGTGGATGTGTCAAAATCCTGGAAGTTTAGTCTGGTAAGGATATAAACCAATTATGGGAACACTGCAGACAAGCTTCTTGCTGGAGTGCAATCCCATCTCTCTGAAATAACAAAACTGTGGGGTCCTTTCTCCCCTAATCCTTGTCTCAGTCCAAGAGAGCTGCATTCTAATCTGTGGAGTCAGTACAGTGCCCCAGCCTGCCAGGCTTGGGAAGACAGTGAAACCCCAAGCCTAGCAGAGTGCAGCAGTGCTGCTAACTTCAGCAAGACTTGGGTTTCACCCACTGCAGTGAGCAGCCTTCCCCTTGCTCAGAATCCCTGCTGCCACCGAGGCTGAGTCCCAGCTCCCGTCTCCCCAAAGCACAGTGCCATTATCACCGCATTAAGAACAAAAACTGACACTGTCAATTACTTCTGGGAAAAGATAATAAGGGGCCTTTTAAAGCCTTAGAGCTGTTTGATCATAGCCCATTTTTAGACCCTGGTCTGAGGCTGGTTTGTTTATGTTCTCTTTGGCCACTGAAGACTGACTTTTGGTAGAAATCTGAGTTCCCTTGAAGCTATCATGTTACAATTAGTATTCAGACATGTAAACCAAAAAAATAAGACTAAATGAAATCTTATTTGAGGGACATTTTGTAGCTTTCGAAGAGAAGTATAAATAATCAAACGTTTTTGCAATCTCTAGTTAGATTGATCTTGTTTTACAGCTGCTGAACCTGAAAGGAGGTTGAAGCAAACTAGTGCTGGAAACAGAACAAAATATTATGATAGCACTGCAAACTTCTGCATCCACTCTCTGAGCAGCTACTACGGTCCCATGATTGGTGTTTATTATCGCATTTGTCAGCGTTTCCATTATAAACACTCAAGTGTGGAGGGTTTATAACTCAGCTATAAAAATTCCTTCTAGGATGAAACTCGATAAGTGAAGTCTTAGTCCAACAACACTCTTTTTTTTTTCTTCTACAAACTTAAAAATAAATTAGTTTTTGAAGTCATGGAGATAATAAGCAAAAGTAATGGAAAAATGCCTTTGATTTCTTTTTCAGAGAGGTGATTCTTCTCAAAGAGAATTTCGCTACAACCCTACTGGTTCTTTCAATTAACTTGGACTTCTGGTTTTTGGGGGACTTTTTTTTTTTTTTTTTAATTAAAAATAGTTTAAATACTGACTAGCATGCTGTGCATGCTGAATCCCTGTTTTCAGAGGAATTTGTTGTTTTGCTAGGTTTGAATGCTACTAACCTGCAACAATGACAGCCAAGCTTTTCCTAGTAATACAAGAGAATAGCTACAAGGATGGATAGATGTGCTGGTTATGCTCTTTTTGTAGAACAGTAAATTGGTGCTTTTTCTAAAACTTGCTAAATATATAATCAGATTATTTACTCCTCAACTCTGCTGCAAAAAATGCTTGTTTCAGATGGTGAGAAGAACATTTGTCACAGCAATATATCCAGAATAAAAGAATTGACAGAATAAGAATATTCAATTGTAATTACCTAGAATTTTAACTTTTTAAGAAGTGCAGCTCAGATATTATTTTTTAAATTGTGTTTCATCCAAATTTTGCTTTTACCCTTCTCTATCCTAGTTCCAGTAATTACTTTTTGTCTGGCTGGCCCTGAAGTTTAAGCCTTTGAATTTTTCATACTACTCACTCTGCTGATCACCAGCCACACTCCAGTCCAGTGATCCTTACATATCTGAAATTCCTATTTCTTCAAAGAAGTCAAAATAGGAAAGTAATTCTGTTATCTTTACTTTTGTAGTACAGTTTTCCACATTAATATATAAAGACTGTAACATATTCAATTTGTTGTGTGCATTATATTACCTTAGTGTAGTTTTTGCTGCTCTCAAAGTCTTCAGTGCCACAACGGGGACACAGATCATGTCCTCCCTTGCTGAGGGGTTTTGAATGGTTCCCACAAAGAGTGGTTGCACTGCAGAAGGACAGGCTTCACTATTGTCACCCATGAGTTTATTTCAAAAAACTAATCAGGCACACTGAGATTCTAGTCCTGTTTATGTTTTTGTCATTCCTCTGTCATAATTTCAAAAAGAGAAATCAAGAGTATCCTGTTGGTTTAGCTGTCTCTCCTTAACTCTGAAAGCAGAAGAAAGGTAATAACTGTCCCTATGTGTTCCAGTTCCATTGTCTCATGCTCCAAGCTTTACAGGGGATCAAGGACAAGTAGTACATTTTATGATTTTCTACACAGCAAAGAGGAAATCTGTGAATGGAGAGTCTTCAACATAAACACATGCACTGAGAGAAGTTAATTCAGATATTGCCATTCCTTTTTATTTCTAGCATTGTTTACTTACTATGCAATCTTTAACCTTGTTAATGACTCCAACTTTTGAAATCTACAGTTATCAGAGGGAAGAGCGGTAGCTGTAGAACAAAGGATACAGGAATAGATATACCACAGTAACCACCATTACTGCTTGAGCTTCTCAGGCTCATGTGGGAGAGATGTTGTCTCTGATCTCACTAAAAGATAGTTTAGCAAGGGCTTTCAAAGCAACCAACGATTTATGATTGTTCATTATTTTGTGTGGCCAAGATGAGATATCATATGAAGATCCTGATGTCACTGCTGAAACAAAAGCTGTGACCTGAAGCCATAGCCATTATTTTGGTGCTTGATGGTGAAATGGAGGTGTGCAGCTCCACCAGTCCTTTTCTCTTCAGCTGTGAGTAGTGATTACAGAGAAATTATTGCTCATATCCAGTGTTGCTGAGAAACACTTTACAGTGCCCTGGGTTTCCTACTCAAGCTCTTAAGGGCTTGGCAGGGCTGTTTCCACCTGGAAATGTGTGTAAAGAAGGCACTGGGCCTTGTTCCTACAGCCCTGCAGTGGGAAGGGGCCATGCTCTCTCCAAGGGGTATTTCTGGGTTAAGTGCCATCTGCACCCTAAAAAATATACCAAGAGACTAGAAATGTAAAGAAAAGTTTCATTAAACAGAAACTTTTGCAAGTGTAAGGGAAGATTCAACAAAGCCTTGGCACCTGGGTCCAACCTTAGACCTGGTGGCTCTTTGAATTTGCCTTTTAACCTTCTATTGCTCTGCTCCCCTCCCTCCTGGCAAACAGAAAGCCCTCATACTTCACTGAATGTCTCCTTTAGAACACAAAACGCAAAAAGAACGCAAAACCTGATAGAGCTAGATCCAGCCACAGTTCAGCAGATTTCATGTTGCAAGTGTGCTATATTTTCTACTAAAGCTGGCGCCAGCGATCACTTTCTGCCATTCAGTCCACTCCATGTGGTTGTATATTTTCTTAATGAGGATCTGAAATGAGCCTCTTTCATTTAACTGACAGTCTGTCAGAATTATGCCATCTTTCCAAATGCAGAGATCATATAATCCATCTGTTGTCTGCAGCCATGCAGGGGAAACATTTTCCAAAGAGAAATGTGGGTTGGTCCCAAAAGTATGTAATTATCCAAATGCTGAAGTGTTTCAGATGTTTCAAGGTGCTCTTGGGCCTGGTCTTGGGCATTGAAGCTCCTATGAAGTCTTTTAGAATAATGTACATAACTAAGTCACTGGGTTGCCAGGAAATTTTCAGAGTACAGGCGTAATTTTTAAATTATTTTTAAATAACTTCAAACTGAGTCAGATATTCAGGCCTCAGCAACATCATCTAGGGACATTTGTGAATACTTACAATCATAAGTAGTTCATTTTTTGTTGTCAATATTATCGTATATGATACAAGATATAAAGAGCTTTAAGTGGATATGCAGAAAGATGTTTTAACCTATTTTTATAATTATTTAATTATATGCTAGAATATTGCAGTAACTCAGCAACATCATTGACTTTCATAACTCTGCAAACTACCAGATGCAAAAGAAGTTGTAGGATGATGAATGATAATAATGGAGGAAAAAATGGGAAAAGATGATTGAGAGACTGTAAAACGAAGGGTTATCTCAGATCATTCTCTGCCTTACATGAAGGCGTGTGGAATTCATTTCATATTACATCTGACTCTGTTTAAATTTTCTTTGCAGATATCTTGAATGTTGCCAAATATGATTAAACTGACCGCTTAGGCCCTCATCAGGTGCCGCCTCCTTGACGTACAGAACCCAAATTTTAATCGTGAGCAAATGGAACTTTCTCTGAAGTACTGATAACTGTGCTCGAACTACTAAACCAGTCCTTGGTAAGATGGACTTTACGTCCTATAGCTACAAACACCTTTACCAGGCCCAAGGTATTAAATTTGGAAATATCCATCTATTCATTGCTTTATTCTCTTAGCTGTACTTGGGTTGACAACAGCATACGTCAGTTCTCACTGTTATAAGTTTCAGACATCCAGGAAAAGAATGATTTCAGCACTCCCTCTCAAATCACTACTGCCATGCCTATGGACTGAAACACATTATGCTGAGGAAGTTCTGTGATATTAATAGCATGGGGGTTGCCCTTGGAGAGAAACAAGTTCTACCAAAGCTATAATGAGAACACACAGCATTCATCATATTCAGGCATATCTCCTGAAATACATAAATTGAACCAAACCCAAAAAAACCCCAAACAAACAAACCAAAACAAAATCAGATAAATTTCTCATCTTGTTTTTGAAAGTAGTAGAAACATGAATCTTTAGCGTACCATTGGTCAAATTATTTGAAGGATCCAGTGCATGAGCCAAATATTTAACTAGAGAGCATTTTGGTGTATAAGAACAGTGGTTTTTGCCTTCAAGCTGGAAAGACATGATAGATATCTGAGAAGAACACCGCAAAGGAAAAGTTCTAATGACATTTACTTCAATCCTGCTTCCCCTTACAGAACACAGTTCTTGTGAAGGTCATTAGAAATATTTATTGCGAGGGTTTCTGAATCACTTTCATGGCACATAAACACCAAATATCACCCCAAAGATGCAGTGTGACCTCAGAGATGAAAAGAAAAGACTTTGTGCCCAAAGTATTTTCTTCTGCTGAAAACATCCAGTGACACATTTTCAAATGACAGAAGGCCAACACAGAGGTTAGTAAAGATTACCTTGTAGCAGCATGGTGGAAATGCAGGTGACACCATGGAGGTTTCTTAGTGAAAACCTTCAGAAAACACAAACCTATATTTGCTGTGATTTCTTTCCACTCCATGTATAATGCTACTACTGCCTGCATGGCATTGCTTTTCTGCGTCTGTATTGCAATGGGGTGGTGCTTATCTGCATCATTTGTGGTGCCACAGCTGCTGCTGGGGAGCTGCTAATCCATTCCCTTCAATTTTGATGCTCTTACAGTAGCACCTATTTCAGCATGGATTTCACATGCCATTTTCAAACGCTCTTGAGCAAAGTTTAATGGCAACTTTTGGTCATATAATATTTTGCTAACTTCTATGAATTAAGGAGTAGCAGAAATGCTTCTTTCCTCAATGAGCAGTTTGGGAGGGATATATGCAAAGAAATACAATGCCTCCCATTCCCATAACCACAAGGAGTGAAAAAGCATGTTCTACCTCTTTATAGCAGTGCAAGTTGTTTCTGATGCACATTAGATCTGTAAGAATATGAAGGGCTGTTTCTCGCAGCAATAGCTGAGTGACTGTATTGCTTTTTTTCCCCCTATCTATATGTCTTTGGCTTGGCCCCTTACTCTTAATGTGAGCAATTATGAAGGGCCTCCTATCATACATCTGAATTAGCATTAAGAACTTAATTTCCCAACAGTGCATCTAATCTTTAAAGACGGTTATTTTTCTTCTTTTTTGGATGAAATTTCCTACCCACAGTGAATTCTGTGAGGAAATGGTAGGACTTAGACAGTTAACCTGCCAGCTACACTAACAAATCAGATAGTTTGACATCTAGACCAGACTATTAGTTCCTGCAATGAACTGACAACATGAAACCACAGATGGAAGGATTTGGTGTTGCAAAATTTTACCTGCCAAATTGGAGGCTATGTTGCTCTCTCGGAAGAAACAGCCCATTCTGGGATGCATCCTCAAGAAGGAGAATGTGGCAGCTGTTTCACTTTTTACAGCAACATGACACAGTGTTATAGGAAAGAAAATACAGAGAGTTATCTTAGTTGATTGAAATTAAGCCAAATGACAGTGTGCCACACCACAGCCACTCAATTACATACGTTGAATGTAGATAAAGTTGTAGTTACCCATACTGGACTTTGGCCAAAAGACAACATCATGAATCTTTCCAAGACACTAAAGGATTTTCACTGACCAAAACTTTAACATGTTGGCAGATAACTGCTAGGTTGAAGGCCATTTGGGAATAACAAAAATAGATCATAAATGTCACTGTAGATAGCATATGGCTGTAAGCCACTGAAACATAATTGATCAAACTTCTATCAGTTTGGAAGGAACGATGACCATTTTACTGTCAAATAACCCAGATTCAGCAACAATTCCCGCAGACATGTCATTCAAATTACTCAAACCTCTGATACAATGATTACAAGGAAGTAGTGCAGTAAGCTCTGTGAGGCTGTAGCTTGTTTTAATATTGGTTTCTTTTTTATTAAAATGGATGCTCTAAACACTGTGCATTCTTGTAGAGAAAAGGATTACCAACTGAACTATAAAGTTCACTGTTTTGAATTAAAGCCCTTGCTATATTCCACTGAACATCCTCTACCTTCAAATAATTACAGCATCTGCTGTTGCCAAGAGCTGCATTAGTCCTTTTGCAAAGTGTGAAAAACAAAGCCTAACATTAGATCAGACATTAGAAAATATCATAAGTTGCTCAAATATGAAGTCAGGCACAAACCTGAACGTATTTTAGAGTAAGAAGAGTATTTTGGCATTAGGTCTCTGCTCTGACTTTGAAAACCTGGGCCATATCTTACTGCGTGGGGTCCAGTCCATATATGCCCTACTGAGCTCAAAGCATCCTTGCACTTACCAGGTCAACAACATTTCTACTATGCAGCAAAATATGGATGTTTTGAAGACTAAAAACTAATTTCAACCTTATTGAAAAGCATTATTGTTTTAATAATGAAAAACTCAACAAGTTCAGCTAAATATTAGAGAACAATGACTGATGCTTTACTCCAAAGGCTCTCTTATACTCTTAGGCTGGACCCATTATAATTTTTATTTTATTTAAAGTTTAATTGACCCTATATAAGACTTCATCCAAAGGCCACTGAAACAGTCTCCTTGACATCAAAGGATTTGGACCAAGTCCTTAATGAATGCAAGCACAAATGTTCTAAAAGGAGAAACAAATATTTCTCTGCTTCTGACATGAGCTATTTTTAGTGCTGCAAGGTCAGATAGTCAATTTTGGCATGAGAATGTTTGATATAGATGCTTTTCAAGGCAGAAGCAGTACAGTATTTTGCATAAATACAAGTACAGATGTTTGTTTGGAGGTCAGAGTTCATAAATAGTCAAGTACATACACAGATATATGAACAGTGAATGTGTGCTAATTTACTTTAATATATCAATAAACTACTATCTCTCTGGAAAATTGCCTTTGGAATTTGGGAAGCGAGATTTGCGCTCTAGATCAACTTCGTTGTTGACCTACTATATGATCTTTGGTCAGAAAATAAAGCCAGGATGTGGACCTATGGACAGATCAGTCCTCTGTGAGCAAGGTACCCTAATCATCATCCTATATTCTGGAGGAAGGAAAGTGAGATTAAAGCTGGAAAATGAGGAGTGATGATGGATAGCAGATCTTCAGGCATTATAGCTGATAGCCCATAGCTCAAAACAATCATAATTCTCCCATCTAGAAAGGAATATTTAGACTTTGATCTGTGCTGGCTGCCTTTTCTAAAAGGAAACACAGAGTGGCAGAGATGGAAATAAACCTGCTCCCTCAAAAGTTTTTCTAGCTCTAAGTAGGTGTCCTTGGAAGTAAGGTAATTGTGGAAAGAGTGAGATGGGTGTTCATTTCTGTGAACCTTTCCCCTCCAGGCTCAGCTCCTCTGCATAGCTACATTCAGCCTGTGTGGCCTATGGCCGGGAGGAGAAGATGGATGTGTTCCAACTTGGAGACCTGGCATTCAATCAGCCTACCAATCAAAAGAAAAAAAAAAAAACATTTCCTTTGCCCAGGAAACCATATGTGTATGTTGGGATGACCTTCCATGCTCTTTCCCTCACACCAGAATTTGCTGCCTGCTTCAGATGTAAAAAGCAGTCTGTTATCCTGTCTATTGAACTTCTATGTTCATTTATGAGTTATGGTTGCTTCTCACATGACCTCTTTTCCATTTTCATCCATGAGATTCCAAAAGCACCTGAAATCCTAAAAGGGACCACATATAGTAGGAAGTGGGGGGGGGGGGGGGAGCCAGGAATTTTTCCCAGGGTTGCAGACATGGCTAACAAGGTGAAAACCCATTTCCATGTTGAAATTCTGGCTCTATGGCTCTGATTCTAATTGCTTGAGCTGCGAGGAATTTGAGTCCACACATAAGAAGAAGGCTTTATGGAATGCTTTATCCACCACCGGTGCTGGAGGTGTACCCTCCCCCACCTTGGAAGAAAAAAATAGAATTTATGGCTAAAAGAAGAGATTGAATATATAGATTTGAGTGATGTGTGGGAGCAGGAAGAATACAAGTAAAAAATATATTTATATAGTTCAGGAAAGACGGAAGAGATGGAAAAGGAAAAAAATCAAAGGAGCTGAAATAGCCAATAAGCTCCATTATTAATAAAAATAACTACTATCCCCTGGAGTTGCTATTATCCCCTGGCATGTAGATAAGGTTGCTTTACTAAGTGGTCTTTTCAGATTTAGATGTGAAACCTCATAAACAAGACCCAGAGCCATAATTAGGGGCAGAACGCCGCCACAGCATTAGATATGTTTCTCTCTTGTGATAGGAAGGACTGATCTTGTCTAGGATACTTGAGAGGATGCTACTCAGCCTTCCACTGAGGTACTTGGGATCTACTTAAACAGCCCGATCCACGGCCACAAATTATTTCTGGAGCTGAATAAAAGATTTTATATAAAAACGTGTTGAAAATAATCTCAGATCTTAATTTTTGGGGACACCTGTCTCCTGTGTGGGATAGCTAGTTTGCCAGTAGGATATAGGCATTTCTCGGCCTTGCACAGAATCGAGAGCCGGGAGGAGAGGATGGATGGGTGCAGGAGATGCCGAAGGCCGGTGCGCGGGGGGCGCAGCGCTCCCTGCCGCCGGCCCAGAGGCGGGAAGGATTGGCACAACCTGGGAACAACCCCGCCACATCCTTTCGTGGCAACAAGCTGCTAGGACTTTTACATGAACGGCCGCATAACAACGACCTCAAAAATTAAATAAAAATCATTGTAGCAATTTTGACAACGAAACCGACTCGTTAGAGGAACTCCGCGTTATCCATCTGTTTTCCAGAGCTTCCGAACGAAGCGAGTGTCAAAGCGCCGGCAGCCAGAAGCCCACCCGTGGAAGTGTCCGTGTGTCCGCGGGGGTCCGTGTGGCGGATCTCCCCGCAGGACCCGGCACAGCACCCCCGGGAGGGCAGCGGCGCTGCGGCCGCCTGGGGCCGCCTCGGCGAGAAAAAACCCTCGGGGCCGGCCGAAACACGGGCGGGCAGAGCCGGGAGCGGGCGGGCGGCTCCGCACGGCCCCGAAGGTCGGGTGAGCCAGCCCGACGGGGCTCCGGCCGGGGCGGGAGCGGCTCGCCCGGAGGCATAGCGGGGCCGGCGGGGAATCGTGCCCTCCGGTGGCCGCCGGCAGCACAGCCCGGCCCGGCCCGGCC
>VYZR01103976.1:5658-15859 GCA_013400675.1 Oxylabes madagascariensis
CTGCTGATCCAGGCCAGTGCCATTGGCCCTCTTGGTCACCTGGGCACTGCTGGGCTCATGTTCAGCTGCTGTAACCAGCACCTCCTGGTCCTTTTTCACCAAGAATCTTTCCAGCCACTCTGTCTCCAGCCTGTAGGACTACCTGGGGTTCTTGCGACCCAAGTGCAAGACCAGGCACTTGGCCTTGCCAAGACTTATCTCAGACCATTGGCCTCAGCCCATGGATCCAGCCTGTCCAGATACCTCTGTAGTGCCTTGCTGCCTTCCAGTAGATCAACACTGCAGCCCAAATTTGTGTCATCTGCAAACAGACTGAGGGTGCACTTGATCCCACCATTCAGATCATCACTAAAGATATTAAATAGAATCGCCCCAAATACTGAGCTCTGAGGAACACCTCTAGTGACNATTAATTATTTATTTATTTATTTAATTAATTAATTTATGGGAGAATCTGGGGGAAATTCAAAGGGCTTGAAGTTAACCTCACCTAGGGAGCTGAAGTACCCTTCCTAACCTTTCACATCCATCTGGTTTTGCTTTTAGGAGGCTAGAAGGCAGAAGACATCTTTTTTTGTAGGAAAGGACTGACACATTTGTACCCTTTCAGGTGCATTCCTCTGGTGGCCTGCAGTTCACACACAATTTTTGTTCCCTCAGTATAGGGAAGTTGTAGCTCTCAGGATGCTTCATGACCAGCCAGACCCCTCTGCTAAAGACTTGGCTTTATCCATGCACCCTTCAAAAATACAGGATTTGGGCCAAATGGCAAAAGGATAATCACAATCACTAAGGCCCTTAAATTTCTAAAGTGGTCCATGCCCTGCCCCAAGTCACTAAAAGCCCCCTTAAATTTCTACAAAGCCTTCCTTTTCTGCAGAGAAGGCTGTGACTAAAGGGTTATAGTATTTCTTGGTGTGGAATTTTTGAAATCTGTAAGGTCATATAGTCACAAGGTGGTGCAAATGGGAAGACTTGACAGGACGAAGGATGCCATTTCTATGGATAGCATCCTGCCACTGAGAATCGACTGTCTTGGAATTTTACACTTCTTCATACCCTGAAAATGGACTTCAGTCCCTAATATCCATCGCTGGGTCTCCATCTTTAATGATCAGTTCCTTCAGGCAATATTTAATTGAGTAGTACAGTAATTTTGTGATCAAGATATAAATTTATTACAGACTGGATTGTGACTGACAAACTCATTTCACCTATGACCTAAACTGAATGTGAACTCAACTCTTCTCAGGTAGGAAGCTGACGTATAAAATTGTTTTCAACTCATTGCCAGAGGATTAAGAGTGCACGTTTTTAGTGGTTTAATCTGGGATTTAAACCTGAAACCAGTTAGTAGAAGAGTTGGCCACGACCAAGATAGACAGATAAAGCATAATTTTTTTTTCCAAAGTAGGATCACCTCACAGAATGTTTGCGTTACCAGAATAGTGCTTTTGGTGGGAAAGACAAAATCCCTAGTTTTATTTTAGCATTGAAATACACGGATGTAATATTTCTCAGAAATATGTCTGTATGTTATGTTCTTAACTATACACGAAAAGTACAAAAGCTAAAATAAATATTACAGTGTTCACAACGTGGTTTTTTGTATGTTTTTGCTAGTGATGATAGATATAACACAGTTTTAAAAGATACTTTCCGTAAAATGGAATTCAGACTACTCTAATGGCAGACGTTGGTCAACATCTTTTTTTAAAATAAATCTCAAAAAACTTACCACAGCCAGAAAGAAAGAAAACGACTTTCTCAGACATTTTAATACACTGAAATTAAGCAAAGCAAAAATTACATTTATGCTGTACAGTTAACAACTTTTAATAATCATCAAAATTCTCTCTTTCTTAACAGAAATTAAGGACTTTCTAGCTTTAAGGCTGAGTGAACAAATACCTTTCAAGAACATTTTTCTGCTGTTCTGTAGGTTTATTGTCTTAATAGATATTCTCATTGGTCACTGTTTGCTTTATGTTTTTTCACTTCATATTTAAAATTGACATATATTTGAATACTTACCATTATATGGTCAGTGGAGCTATTAATTTAATAGGTCAAATAATCATTATATTTCACTAGGATGGTGTGGTTTAATTCATTTAGCATTTTAATCTTCCATCAGTTTTTTCTTTAAGAGGATTTCAGTGCATATACAGGATTTGTATAAATCTGTGGAGTAAATTTATTCTTTTAACAGTTTTATTCTTTCATCAGAAATTCATTTAAATGGATTCTACTATATATCACATTCACTGCCAGTGTGGCTTTAGGTCAGGCTGTAATTGATGCAAAAGCAATGAGATATTAAAAGAGAAAGGAAATATCTGAAATTGGAAAGGGTTCAAAAAGTGTGCCACTGTAAGGCCATGACATTCCTCAGATATGATGGGGGCGGGGGACGGACCACTCATAAACCATTTTTGTCCAAGGCCTGGTACAGCTGCTAATTTCAGGTTCTGCTAAGTCAGAATCTGTGTTAGGAGGGCCAAGTTTGAAGGGGCACATCAACACAAGGATCCCATGTCAGGGTATAAATATTGTCCCCTCTATTTGAGACAAGTCTGGAAATATCAAACCAGAAAAAACTGGGGGAAGTGCTTTCTTGTTCTTCAGTTTGCTCGTGCAAAGCATTTGGCATATTCAGGATTTTGCAGTGTTGCTTGTCTTTTGGGGGTGTTTGCTTGTTTGGAGTGTTGCTTGTTTTGTTTGTTAATGTAGGCTGCTCTGTTGATATGGGATGCACAGAGCAGTAACTAGAATATATTCCTTTTCCCAAGTTCTGAGGTAGATTGGTAATGGCCAAGCTCAGCAGAAAAGAAAGAAGGTAAAACTAGCTGGGGTTTTCATGTACACAGGCATGAGCAGAGAGAAGAGGATTTATGGGGAAAAAGAGAATGGTGTAGATAGTGTGAATATGCTAAGATTTCCTACATACAGGAAAAAAAAGGAAGCAAAAAAAAATCAATTTCTAAATTTTTACATGTCACCTACTACCATTTAATACATGCAGCATAGGGACAGGCTTTTAAAAATATTAATCAAAGTTAATTAATGACTTAGCTAAGTTGTTACACTGCAAGAGCTGCAGGGTGTGGGTTCATACCTCTGTCCAGATCCAGCCCCACAGCTGTCTGTTGGTGGCCTTGCTGACAAAAGCTTCTTGGCCGTGTGTGTGTGGAAGTCAGAGATGGTCCAAAATGCACCCGTCTGTATGACACCTTCATGGGCATTAGCTGCAGGAGCTGATGGAGCTTCTCAGGATATATGGGGTAGCCTGTGGACCTCTGAGAGTACTGGGGCACTCAAACAGCCTACTTACATAACCTTGAAGTAAATAGAAGAAAATTGTGGTTTAAAGCTGACAGTAGACAGGAAAAATTTGCAAAATAGCTGAGGAAAAATCAGAAATTCTGAGGAATATGCTTGGGGGATAGAATCTGTAATATTTATGTGTGTGTGAGGAAGACTACATATCTTTATTCAATTAAATAATATCAGTAACGTTAATGGAAAAAAATTGCCAAGAAAATAAATTTATGGTAACATCACTGTTTTTTAAAGGAAAAACATAAACCTGGATAATTTCTTTTAAGTGTATGGCACATACAGTATATCTTAGTCAATTTAAAAATTGTTCTTTTGCTAGAATTGCCAATAGTTGGAAGGAAGTTTGGAATATAAGTAGCATTTCAGCACTCATGAGGAATGGTTGATTAGAGCAATGAAGAAAGATATAATGAATGGTCTGTTGAACATGTGCTATGCTTCTGATTTTAATTCAACAAATAACAAGCTATAAAAAATCAATGATTTACATGTAAAACTAAAATGCCATCTCAGAAATTACAATAGCTGCACATAATTTTCTTAGTTTTCTAAGAGATCTTTTAGAAGGTATCGTGTAATTATTTCTTTTGTAATAACTTTTTCATCTCAAGCATATATTGGGGACCCAGGCTATGGCTGAGAGAACAACTCACTTAGGCTTATGGTTAAAAGTAGAGTAAAGATAAGTTTTAGTATTAGGAAAGGCACAATGCCTAAATCTCCAGCAGCAGTGGGGCTGCAAAAGGGTTGGCACAAGGAGTAATATCCTGCTCAACATTTTCTCTGCTGACAGTTTTTTCATCTGGGTGATGGCTTTTGAGTGTGGGCCGAGTCTCAGCCCATCCTGGTGGCTGGGGTTAAGGTTAGGAGAGAGACAGTTTGCACTTTCTTCACTCAACCTGGTAATAGGTTTTTCATTTTCCTCTCTATGAGAGCTCTGTATTTATAGGATATCCTTCCATCACACTTGAAGTTGCACCCTTAGAATGGTGTGATGGCTTTGTGTGCTAGGGATCTGGTGCCTTCAGCTTGCTGCAGTCAATTTACTTTTGACAACCAAGAAATTTGATTTTTATAATGAGGCGTAAATCACAGGAAAGGGTTGTCTATAATGGACTTAGCAGAGTTAGGAGCAAGAGTGCAGCATATCCAGAGGATTTTAAAATAGCTGCACAGTAAAGGACATAATCTTCCTGGAGAAGGAGAATTCGAAGAAATTTGGGACAACCAGGTAATAGTTACACAGCTCGGAGGTTCAAAAGCTTTTGTTGACTTGTTATGGTCCATTGTGGCTCTGATGTGGTTCTTGGTTTGATATATAAGAATACCAGGAGCCAGGAGGCTGGCTGAGAACAGAAAGATGGGGTGAGGTGCAGTGTGCCCGAAACAGCTGCAGTGTCTTACTGCTCCATACACCGAGCTGCACGTTTGTTAAATTGAATTATACCTTTAAATTAATTCGATTGAATGTGAGACGAATGAATTATAGATTATTCTTGGTGAGACTATAAATACGGCTTGATAGAACCCAGCACCACAAATAGGAAAAGCCTACAATAATGTATTTGCATGTTTACATATCACTCCCCTGTGGTGGATTAGCAAGCAGAAAGAAGTCTAAAACCACAGGGGGAAGGTTTAAATAGGATGATGCAGACATTAGTGAATGATTAACCATAATTTCACAAAGGTGGAGGGTAAGCTGTTCATTTTGCAGAATCTCACAAATGTGTTTTGAACGATTAACTAAATTTGCTTGGCAAAAGTTTAATTAAAGCTGCCACTGATGAACGGCAATTATTTAACCCGGTGTACAGGCTGGCTACTCACACTGTGTGGAGAGCACAGCAGTGATGATAGGAAGGTGCTCAGGAGTTCTTGGGACTGTCTGTGCTAGCTACCCCACCTCCAAGGAGCAGAGGGAAGCAGAAAACATTCCACAGCTCTCCTGAGAGGCCCCGGCAGAGTCTCCCTAATGGAGTGCACAAACACAGAGTGTCCACACACAGGCAGCTCTGTGCTCCAGGGAATAGGGTCAGAGGCCTGTCCTCCCTGGTGAGATGATGGATGCTGCTCTCAACACTCCTGACATTTCTACAAGGCTGCAAAACCAGACTGGGCCTTGTGTCTGCAAGGAAAGTCAAGGCAGGGAATGAATGGAGCTCTCTTGTGTTCTCCTTTGCTCCTTCTTCCTCCAACAGCCCCACCCTCCCCTTCCTTCTTGTTGCTCTTCTTTGTGAGAATGAACGTAACCTGTCCCTGGCTGGTTACATTTATATTTTCAAATGCTGGTTACCGTCTTTTATGGGTAATACTATTTTGGCACAGTTAGACACACTCATGAGAACAAATGGCGTCTGTTTCACACAAGTATTTTTTTTTTTTTTCTTTTCAGAAGGGGAAAAAAAAAAAGACTAGTGCTCTTAATATGACTAAGCTGATTAGGAAATAAGTGTTTCCTTGAAAACATATTGAGAGAAAGCACAAATATTCCTTTAAAAAAGCACAAATTCTCTTCACAGGTTTATCACAACCTTCTTACTTGTCTTTTTACTCAATTTTTCGACATTCTCTCAGCTTTTCATGACAGAGATCCTGGTTTCACAGTGAGGTTCTGGCAGTCTGTATCTCAAGCCCTAGTGAAGAGGTGTTGATTGTCAGATAATGGCAGACCAGATGAATCTGATGGCTACTGGATACAGCTCTGCCTTCTAAACAGCTCCATGAATGTTACTATAAAATTAGGAAATATGGTACACTTGGATGGTTGACACAGCAACATGTAACTTAAACACTGTTAATTATTAGTGTTCTTTATAATTAAGAAGACCTGTGCAATCTGGGCAGAATTTCAATGTCTTCCCAAGACTTGAAAAAGATATATATCCTCCTGTAACTGAAACCTCTGCTGCTTTTATGCCTAAATCATGCAGTTTACTTGTGTTCCATCCATTAGCTCCACAACTTACTGTGAATACTTCTTATTTTGGAGACACTGAGTATCTCATTTATATCTCTCTGATACTGTGATGTTTGCAGAGTCACTGTGTNGCTGCTTTTATGCCTAAATCATGCAGTTTACTTGTGTTCCATCCATTAGCTCCACAACTTACTGTGAATACTTCTTATTTTGGAGACACTGAGTATCTCATTTATATCTCTCTGATACTGTGATGTTTGCAGAGTCACTGTGTTATTCAAGCAGTAACTTCACTTGTTTCAGAAGTTCCAGCATTATTTTATTAGCAGTTTATGTGAATGTTCAGTTCCAAAACATCTCGGTTACCTTGTTTACAATGATTTTCAAGCGCACACACAAATTCCCTAAAAGGTTAAGTCATGTCACTGTTCCATTAAGAAAGCCATATGTCTTGCTCTATATTTGCACCTAAGATCTAAACTTAATGTCTACTATACCAAGTATGTATTTTTATTTTTCTATCAGCAAACTATAAAAACTAGCTAATTTTTAGCCTGCTTCCTTTCTGTTTGTATACCTCTAAATCATTACTGCCTACAGCAGAACAATAAACAATATATAGTCAAGAAGTATCATAGCCACAAAAAGTTTTAAAAAAACCCAAACAACTGGAAATCATGAATTACCTTTGGATCAGGTTTTTAAGGGTATTCTTATCAATCTACTTCTGTGCTTTGTTTGTCCTTTGAATAGTCATAAATAATTAGCTTATCTCCTTCTATCAGAGTCTAAAATAAAGGACTAATGATGTCAGGACAGCTTGCTTTGACATTTATGAAATATGCTATGATCTACCTGTAACTGATTGTAGGGGTAGCTGGAAGAGCATATTTTTAGATTGCTTCATTTTCTGTTATCAGAAAATCTGTCAGCCTTAGCTGGAAGGCTTAAGCTGTTCCCCTACTTCAAGGAGGCCTCTACGTGTCATGCCCTTGGGAAGCATCTGTTGTTTAATTTTGTGAACCGATGTTCAGGTTAAACTGCAGAAGATTAGCCAGGTCCTCCTCCTTTTTCGTTGCACCTGCTGTTCCCCGGAGCCCCCGGGGCACGGAGGGGGCCGAATGCTGTCCCTGGGACCAGGACTGTGGGAGGCAGAGCCTGGGGATCAGACCTGGGGATCAGGACCGTGAGGGAGGCAGACCCTCGGGGCTCCCAAGGAAAGTGTGGGGAGCGAGGAGTGGAGACAAGCAGGGGGGAGGATGTTGCCAGCAGGTCCCTCTATTCCTCGACCTTCTCAGGCTCAAGGTAACCCATTCTCTTGCCTCTTGGGGCACCAGCTTTGAAGTGAGCTTTCCTTCCCACCCGGAGGCAGGGTTTAGACCCCGTCCCTGCTTCTCCTGCATGATCCCTTGGATTACTGTCTTTATTGATAACATCACACCAGGTACCCAAAGGGGCAAAGTGAAGACCGCATGAACGCCTTATGTTCAGGTATTATTATTTTTTCAAGGGCTTTCTGAAACTTCCATTTTTCCAGTAGCATAGCTGTGCCACTTCACTATTATTTCAACAGTATGCAATTACAATTTAGTCACAATGGGTAATTTTTCAGCATTACCAAGCTGCTTTCGACTCCGTGTGTCACTTCTCCCACTGGTGAGCACAAATCCCAGGTTTGCCCACTCAGGTGCTCTTTGCTCACCACCCACCCCACACCACACTGGAGGAGCAGATGTGTGTGGGTCGGGTGATGGAGGTGGGGCCCTGTTCCTCTGCAATCCCAGCAGCCAGAATATTTTCTAAAGAAAATAGAACAAAAAGAGGAGTTTCTTCAGGGCATATGTGGGGGGAAGCAGCTCTGTTTCAATGTCACCAGAATACTCTCTGCAGAGCTGGATTACCTGCCCCCACAGAAAAATCCACGGTCCTTTTTCTCCCCCCGGAATTAGGAGATTAAACTCAGGTTTGACAACTTTTAGTCTTAGAAGCAATTGACAGGTTTTAGAGAAAGTGCTGGATTGCCATAATCCGGTTGTAAGGTGACAGATGTTTGTTTAGCTGGGTTTAGATCACCAGGTGGGTTGTCCTCTATTCTTCAGGTTAGTCCCACGACATAGGATAGGTAATAAAATGATGTTTTGAAATTCAAAGTAACAAAGGGTTACAGAGGAACTCTGTCAGAGTGTTTTGATGATTTGTGGCTGGCTGCTTTAAGTGCTGCACTGTGGCTGCAGATTCTTCAAACTATTTGCTGCTTCCTCTAAGTATAATCTCAATTTTTTGAAGGTTTGACATGAGCCAGCTGTTCTACAACCATATGGTGACCTGAGCAAGACATTGCACTGGCTGGATTTTTTCAGTTTTACTAAATGTGGGGTTTTATGTGGATACAGAAAAATGCAAGATAGAGAAGTTTATAAAATATCTCTCACTGCATTCACTTCTACTCTTGGAGCAGCTGCTTATGCTCAGCCTCTGAACTGAATCAGTCAATTTACTCCAATAGATACTAAATCAGTCCCTTTATCCTTATGATTAGACAGCAGCAAAAGGCACATCTGATAAAACATGGAGAAATCCAACAAAAAACCTTAAACTTTCCTCACAGAGAAAGAAATGAGCCCTAACTGTGACTGAGCAGGTTAATGGCAAAACTGTACCAAGTAAAATCATTCTGCAAAATGAAAGCAGGATCGAAGACATTAGACACAGGCAATAGCATGTTTAAGGTACAATAAAGAGTGCCTCAAGCTGTATTTGTCAGCTACTCTTCCTGTCTTATAATTAGCAGCAGATTACAAGTGAGTTAAATCTTAACACTTCACATTGCAGATTTTCTGTAAACAGAGTAATTTGTTTGGCTCAATTCTGTATTCCAAGTAACCTTTATAAAAGGTTTACTTCACTGAAAACTACCACCCGTCTCTTAAATTCAACAATTTTATCTGACCTGGCTTCCTTAAACATTTTACTTTTTCTTATAAAGATTAAAAAATATGCTGTGGAGTAAAATTATCTCAGCTTTGAAAATATGAAATTGCATCTGAAGCAGTGCTTCAGTATGTAGTAATTTACTGTGGTAGCTCTAAAGCACAGATGGGAGAGTATAGAAAGAGGATTAAGCTGCTTTCCATATCCTAAACTTTATCAGGGATAACACAGAAAACTGTGTCATTCATTACTGCCTGGGGAGTTCTTAAGTGTTAACAATTTATCCAGCTGATACAGTAGAAAAGCTAGGAAGTTTTTTTTTCGTTAGCAATAACAGACTGCAACTAAAATGAAAGTCAAAGTTGCATTGCAAGAGTTTTGTTCACCTGCCAAACAGAGGAAATTAATTGCTTCACCTTACATCTAAGCCAAAGTCTAAGTGCACAGACTCAAGAAAAGCACTGCTGAAAAATTTGATAACTGGAGACTTTATTTCTGAAAAGGCTGTTTTTGCTACATTAAAAATAAAGAATAATGAGACACTGGTTTTGATAATTAATGCCATGCAAGGTTTATGTTTATACAGCATGCTTCACATCGCATAACTGAAATGGTTTAGGATTTATTTCAGAACATCATAAAATCGGAAGGAATACCCTCATTAACATTTAGCAGCCTTTGGATCAGACCTACCCAAAGATTCAGCTGATAATACCAATACATGCAAGAGATTACAACCTAAGTCTTGTTATCCCTTGTAATTATATCTCTCTCATGTTTGTTTTCACTTGGATGCTTTGGCAAATTTTCTAGACACTTCTGTTTAATCTGTGCACTTGGATTTAGCAGAATTTTATGACTGCAGTAGTTTTTCAATGATTTTTGAATTTCTACAAATCCAAAGTTGTAATGCTCAAGTGACAAATGTACTGTGGTTTTTCTGTAAAGATGCCATTGCAGAATAGTTCTTCATTTTGTAAATAGAAGCCCAGTAATATAACATGTATT
>VYZR01103978.1:5143-19565 GCA_013400675.1 Oxylabes madagascariensis
AAGCTGGAGAGAGGAGTGGCATGTGGTCATCTATCAACCCAACCAAGGCAAGAAATGCAAGTGCAGCTTAGAGAGGTTGTGGCAGTCACTCTAGAAGCTGAAAGTTCACTCAATTAAAGCACCTTACATTGCTGTGAAGTTTCACACTCTACATACAGATTAATCTACACCATGGTTTTCCTTATTGGCAGAAGAGCCCACCTTAATTAACCAATGGTTCCCTGTCACCTCCTGATCTTGTATGAATTCTGATGATCAGCTGCAGGTCCCAGCAGGGAAAATAAATGTTAGATAACTGTAGTAGAAAAGACAAAATAATTTTGAGAGAACAGAAGGAGGAAAAGAACTAGAGGAGACAAAAATCACTCTGCCATAAGTTAATTTCCAGAAATGTGACATTCAAATCACAGACGTATAAAAGAAGTGTGTGAGCCAAATATGCATTTGATCAAATGTACTGCATCCTAACATCAGTAAGGGGAGAGACAGAAAGGATGTCACCCCAGAGTCACTGAAATAAAGGAACAATTAAAACCTGTTCTTTCAAACAGAGTACTACAGTATGTATAAAATGTAGCATTTCAAGGGTGATACACTGAAAGTATCCTTTGGGAGATTATTTTTCCCCAGAAATAATTTTTTTCCTTTCAATTGCTTTATTTAGTTTTTCAGCACCTTCTTATCCATTTGATGACAAAAGCAGGTTTTAGCTGCTTTTCCAGAGCAGCTGGGTGTTGTCAAAATCACATGATGGTAGGGACGGCCAAAGCAAGCCAACTGCTCACAAAAAGTAGGAAAACAACATGAGTTTGAGGAGGAAGGGGGCACTAAAGACGACTGGGAGATTAAATCCAGTAGAACCACATATGTGACTAGCTGTGACAAAAAGCATTCTCCTCAGAGCAAACAGATCTACTCACCTTTCTACATCTGATCACAACTTCAGTGTGAATGTGTATGGGTACACCATTTGTGTGGGCACAGGACAGAACAGAACAGAACACTGCAGTATAAAAACCTGACCATTTACACCTGAACTCCTCTCACTTCACCTCTTCTCTGGACACCAGCTGTAGAAGCTCACTGATGTTACACAGCCAGTAGCTTTCTAAATGCATTCCTCTAGGTTTTCTTCCACGGGAGTCAGCCTTATTTCTGAAGGCTGAAGCAAAAATGAAGCTGTCCCAAATTACATGTTGTGTCTCTCTGAATAACTGTGGTTCCAGAAGTTGGACAATAATCCTCTGATTATGCTGCTGAACTCTTGCTTAATTACTGGGGATTTTCTGCCAACTACCCATCCACTTACAGTCCCTTAGGCACAATCAAAACATGTTTGCTCTAGGGAAAAAGAAACATTTCAGTGCAATCAAGCGCATCTGGTGTAACTAATCTGGTTAATCACAGCAATGTGAGGGACACAGAATATGCATTATAAACAAGAAAAAGGAACAATTTTCAACATGCTTTTCAAACTGCACAATAATTTCTCTTCATTATAAATTCTAACAAAATGATTAAATGCATGTGTTTTTGCAAGTCTTAGTATTTCTGTCACCTTTAAATTTTGAGAACTAACTCAGGAATGTGAAAGAAAGCTAAATTTATAGAACTCTCACACACATTAATAAGCTACTTAGCAGAAAAACAGAAAAAGCCCGTCATCCACATTCCTACTGAGACTTGAGGGCAGTAAATACATTTTCCTGACTATTTTGGTGTCCAGCCTGGGAAGACATTCCATTCTTCTGTTCCAACAGATCCTCAAAGCATCTTCTTTTTATGTGACTGTCCTGGTTTCATTTAAAGTAATGCTTAATTTAAAACTAGTCAGAGTGTGATCACTGTGATTTAAAGAATTCAATGTGAATGAGTTAAGAAACATCAGCAATCTTCTGTTTGGCGTTCAGTCCAGTAGCATGAAGCATATCTGTTGCTGCAGAGACTTGGGTGGGTTTTTTTTTCTTTTTTCATTTTTCTTTTTTCATTTTATCAATTTTTAAATTTTTTTAATACTTTGCCTGAAAACTAGACTAATAAAAACAGAATAGTAAAATACTCTGGAACAGTAAAATTTTGCTGTTCTTGACATCCATGAGCAAAACAGTAATATCCTGTGAAAATAACATAGTGCTTTAAAAAGGTGCAATATACCTGTATAGCTAAACTGGTTTGCCTAGTATAAAACTAACTATATACAAGCTTGAAAGCCTGGGAGTTCAAGATTTTAAAACTTTAAAATCCCATCAAAGAGATTGAAAAGACAGATTTATGGCAATCACTTACAGCATAAGGAAGGTGCACCAGGAATCCTTCAAAATTCCAAAGGTTAAAGAAGTTAAGTGCTGGGTTCAGATCAGAAGGGTTCATTAGAGTAACCACAATGGAGCACATGCAAGGGCAGGGAAGGAGGAAAACTTCACAAGAATCTCCTTTATGGCAATATAAGGGGAGGGGGCAGGGGTGGGGGAAGTCTTCAGTGAGCGAAGTTTTCCTTTTGTCATCATGAATTTTAATTCTGCATCATAGTTTGTATTTTTGGTCTTCTCATCATTATGAACTTCATATTGCTGGAGTCTTCTGGCTTTTAGTCCATTCCTTTCTGAGTGCAGCCTGTCAGGCCCCTCAGTACCTGTGAGACTGATGAGACTGGTGATACTGAGAGCTCTGCTGAGATGACGTGGAATAGCCCATTGTACTCTGGGACTGAGAAGATCCCTGAATGTTGCTTTGGTAACTCAGGCGCGAGCTGGAGTGCTGCAGGAAAAAAGAGAGGGATCAAAGGAATGAAACCCAGCCTGTCAGGATCATGCAGCTCAGGAGATTTTTAGCCTCTCTGGTGCTCATTAAAACATGATTGCTGGGGAAGCTGACTAAACAGTGCTACTATTTAGGGTCCCATAAAACAAGTCGTCATTCTGATCTGCAATCAGCTTTAACACAGCACACAAAATACACAAGAACACTTGGAGACACCTAAAAGTACTGCAGGTACACACCCATCTTCTGAAAAAAAAAAATACACAAGAGACAAGAAAGCAGACTCCCTTTCAAAATTCATCTGTTTCTTAAACTTACATCTATCATTGCTATTAATGCAAATGCTATTAATGCAAAGGCTACAAACACCCTTTTCAAGATAGGCAATACTAAATGTTACAGAGGTACATTTTATTCTTTTCTGAGAAAAAGACAACCATGACTTAAGAGCTACTCAATTTACCTAAATGAAAAGTTGTCCATTAAGATAAAATAATATCATTTTAAGCAAGTCTTTCAACCTGCTACTGCAAAGAAGGACAACTGCTTAAAGATGGGCATGCGTATGTACATAAGCTAACATTCATTTTCCTGAAGGTTTTGTTTTTGCCTCCACAGTTTGGGGCAGTCAGCTCAGTGGACTCCAACCTCAGCCAGACAAAATCATGGCTATTCCAACCTCCAGCCTGCTGAATTTGCCCTTTCATTATCATAACCATTCCCCATTCAGAATTAATCATGAGCTGCCCAATAATGCAAGCTGCAAAATCACTTGGCATGAGAAGTACTGCTCAATGGACAGGAGACTGTCCAGCAAGGTAAACCCCACCACAATCCACATGATTAGTCTGGTTGTGTAACACAGCGTCTGAAACCTGACATTTTTCTCAAAATTCTGGAAAGTTTTTCAACTTCTAATGGAAAAGAAAAAGAATTCTGATAAATTCTATGACTTTATAGGAGCTCTTTCTGGATGAAAAGCACCAGCTCACCATGCTAAGCAAAATACCCCAGTTCACATAAGGAAGGCTCAGTAAAATTCAACAAAGAGTTTGCACTGTCATTTGCGGAAGCAACATATATTGAGGCTGGTAAATGACAAAATAAAACTTCAACAGAGACTTCAGACCACAAGCTAAATGAAACTCAAAGCAAAGGGAATCTTCTATCTACTTCTGAATAAGATAAAATGGAGTAAAATTAATGCCCTAAGACTAGAAGAATGCATTAGCTTGCCCATGCTTATTTTTGTTCCACATAGGAGAATTTGCTTTTAACAAAGTCAGACTTGGACAAATTGCAGACATTCCTTTCTGGAACAGAAGACAGTCAGCTAGAAGTTAAAGGCAGATAGCCAAATACAAGTGTAAAAATGGATAATCAGACCATACAATTTAGTGAATAACGTAAAGGAAACATACAGATCATGATTTTGATGCCTGTGCTGTTAAAGTTTAGAAGGAAAGCCTCCTAGAGGGCAAAAAAAAATCTGAAAAAAAAGAATATTTAGACTGCTAGCAACTTGTAAAGGGGAAGTTTGCCAACAATTCAGAGAACTGGATAAGAATTCTATAATGGATACCATCAAATGCAGCACACCAGTCCTCAAAGTATAGACCAGACCAGCCATAAATACTGTACAGTCAGACAGATGTACTGATCTGTCCAGGCCTCAAGCCTGCCTGGAACTTTTCGAAAAAGAAACATAGTTGTCTTTCCCCGTAAATTGCCCTCAATGCCTTCAGGACCATTTGTAACTAAAAGAGTCAAACAAAAATGGGAGAAATATGTGTAGCACCGAGTAACCAATTGTTTGTGGAGAAGGTCTGGAGGGCTAAATCACGACAACTGTAGAGCTGGTGCCTTAAAACCTACTTTTTAAACTTTAAAGCAGCCTGAAAAGACCATTCTCCAAGGTGGGATCCTCTTGGTGGAGGCTAGGAGCAGACAGAATCCCTAGCATAATTTAAAATTTACTCTTAATATGTACCTTTTATTTTTTTAGTCTTCTTTCAACTAATTTCTGCTCTCAGCAAGTACAAACTCAGAAGTACTGAAGATTCTGGTAAGTTCCATGCTTTCTATATTTAATGTGAGTTACTTTTTTGGTGGAAAATACAGTTCTAGTAAGCAAAGACAAGTGTGCAAGTTCAAAAATTATTCAGCGATAATGCTTTTCCTTACGAATGCTACTATACCGGAAAACATGAAATCTGTTCTACTTTGGTCACGTTAGAAACAATGCATGTCTTTGTGCCCTACTCTCGCATGAATCAAACGGATGAACCAAACCATAATTCCTGTGCTTACACACACATTTTTTTTTTAACATTAGAAGTAGACTTAGATACCAGAATAAACTACAGAACCACTTCATACATGTGACAATAGGAGGAATGAAATGAGAGAGCCTGGTTATAAATTTGCTTCTCTGTCTCAGGATTGTCTCACATCTGTGCCTCACATGGGATTTAATATTGCCAAGACTCGAGTATCCTGAACTTGATGCAATGCAGGATATACATTTATATCCAAAATATAAAGTTAAGCAAATATTTAAGCGCCTTCCTGGAGTGGGCTAGTACTCAACACTTTACAGGGTGAAGTAGATACAACTCAAACTGGTATTCTATTGAAAACTACTAATCACAGAACAAAACCTCAGGTTACACCACAATTTCATTAAAAAGTGTTACGTTCTTGCAGTTGGGAAGGGGAAAATGACATTTTGGCCCTTGGCCCTATAGTATCAGAGGCAGCAAAATCTCCAGAGGTACCTGATAGTCCGAAGGCATGACAGGCCCGCCTGAGTTAGCGCCTGAAGGCCCTATGCGTGGTTTCTTGTTGGGAGGCACCTGGTTGAGGCTGGAGTCCTGGCTGTGCTGCAGCCCCGCGCCCGCGCCCCCTGCGCCCGCGCCGGCGCCCGCCGCCGTCCCGTTGGTCTGGCTGCTGTTCTGCTGCTGCGGCTGCGGCTGCGGCGGCGCCGCCTGCGCCTGCTGCTGAGGTGCTGTTTGCTGCTGATGCTGATTCTGCTGCTGCTGATTCTGAGGGAAGAGGCGACACAACACGGTCACTTGCTCTGAGCTAGGTTTGGGAGCTTCATGGAGCTGCCAACCCCGGCGTCACCGAGGGGGAGGCAGGCCCGCCTGCCCGATGGGAAAACGCAGCAAGGCTGAATGCTGGGACGAGTTCACCCTCAGAGAAGTTCACCCCCTGCACACCCCGTAGGGTATCCCACTTGTGGTCGTTTTGCTTTTTCAATGAAACAAGCTGGACTTAAACTGGAAAGACAGTCTAGTGGCTCCTACAGCTACCCAGGTGCTCAGAGAGGATAAAAGGAACCCTTTATAAAGCAGTAATCACCTAATGAAGTAAATCAAAGCACCCAAAATTTCACTAGTGCTCAGTGGCAGACATAGGGAACCACAGTAAGTTGTTCTAAGTGCTTCAATGGCCTTGTTCACGCAAAATCAAAACTGCTTTTCCAACTTTCACTTTTCACCTGAAGAAAGCTGACAGCATTACTGCCAAAAAGGTAAAGCAAATTGATTTTTTTTTTCCTACATCATGTCTTCCTGGTTGCAAGGAAATTCTGTGGCAAAACCAGAAACAGGTTTCATTACTATTTTGGTTTCCTGTGGTTTCAAGCACCTTGCAAAGAGTGCTGTACTGGGAATAGGGCCCAGCATGGTGCCCAACATATAGGGTCAGAAAATCTTATTGAAATAGCAGAAAAGTAAAAATAGATCAGAGCTGTTGAAGACAAAAGAGTAGGAAACAGCTGAAAGGAGAATCTGGCAAGGGAAGGAGAAGACTAGCAAAGCAAGAGAGGCCAGCTTATTAGGATGACACTGGGTCCTAACAGAGAAAAGTGTCACAGAAGGGGAAAAAAAATATTAAGAAGAACAACACAAGAACAAAAGACATTGAGAGCTCTTCTGGCTTCAGAGGGTTACAGACTAAAAGGAGTATTTAAGGAAGTGCAGGGAAGGTCAGAAAATGAATAGAGTGCAATTCTGTCCTCCATGGTTATAGTTCTGGGAAAGACAACACATTCATCTGCTTTCGAACACCAGGGATGGCTCCTCCATCCCAGAGAATTGCAACCACCTAAGAGAATTGCAAAGAAATGCAGTTTCACTCCAAATGTGAGATATGTCACTCAGAGATGTGAGATATGCTCATCATGGAAAAAACCTCCAACTGACATGGATTGCATTAAAAAGCCTTACTATCTTTCCCCTAATATACCGTAGGAAACATTCCGGGATAGTGGTTGTTTGTTTTTTTTTTCCTCAAATAGCTGCTTATATCATGACTAAAGCTTTAGTATGGCAACCTTTTAATTAAATCCTTACTTTGTTAGTTTCTCAGAAATTATGACAACCGGTTGCCACTAGCAGAAAATTCTTGATGCCCCCCTCACCAAGAGGCTTTTAATCACCTCAGATAAATGACATAAAAGATCTGCATCTATGCCATTCATCACAATGGTCTCCCAAAACACATTCCAACAAAATTCGCAGTGATGTATTCATTTAAGACTACAAAGAAGACTTGCATCTTCAAGGACTTAAGGCTTGCAATTCCATTTCACATTTGTCAAAACCCATAATGTATCCCCCTGCATGTAGTCCTCAACTGGGAGATTTAAACTTCAATAATTTAAAAAGTTAATCAAATTAGCTTGTAAAAAAACCTAGTAAGAAGCAATTTATTTTTCATAATGGTTTGCGCTTCACTTACACAAACAAAACACCAATAACTAAGGAACTATTTGTCTTAGAATTCTGAAATTTGTGTTTTCATAGGAGTGTTTGGATGCAAGTAAGGTAGTTACTATTGTGTAAGCTGAAAACCTTCAATTTTTAATGTGTAAACAAATATTGAAGGGACTCTCACAGTTAAAGGCAAGAGCTTGTTGTAGGTCCCAGGTTTTGTGCTTTAGATTTCAGCACAAAATTTAGTTGACTAGCCTGAGTTTGCTCTTGTGTGGAACCACTACTGCTACTGCCTGGCTAGAGACAGAGACCTGCTCTGTCAGTCTCCAGCTAGGGCCTGGCTGCACCACCTCACTGCACAAAAATGGCTTTCACCAGCAAAAACCTTGTCCTCAAGTCAGTCTGTTTCATGGCAGTTCTTAAACGATTAAACTCATCAAAGGTCAACATTTAACAACCCATTGCCGTATGTCACCTCTCAGGCACAAATTACCAAAATGAAACTTCAGTCCTATGTAGAAACAAATCTAGTAGAAATTTGCCTAACAGAATTTAAATGAGAAAAAAATATTTTCACTTTGTTTTACAAACCCTCATTTTAGTCTTGCTAACAAACAATTAACCATTTTGAAGAATGAATGCTTATGCTAAATGTTATTTAATTCAGATGCAAGTGCCAAATAAACAGAGACAACTTCTCCAGGTTTCCAAATGGTTATACAGATATTTATGGTTTTAAAAACAAACCAGTAAGAAATCAGTCTAAAAAATTAAAACCTTTCATTTACAATAACATCACAAAGCAACAAAATACGGCACAGATTCAAGTTTCAGAATAGCCTTTACCTCCACATTTTCTACACCGTGGGAACACATTTAATGAGTTATGTGACTTGTATTACCTAAATGGTCAAAGAAAAAGTTTAATTTGGAGTGTGCATAAATACTTGACTGCCCTCAACAATCTCGAAAGACCATTTATATATTGGCTGTTTTAAATATAAACATGCAATTGTCATCATCCCTGCAACATTCCCAGGGAAAAGACAGATATTCACTTTCAAGTATGCTGACTTAAATGTAAAAAAGCCGGAGTAAATTTAATTCATAAGGTTTCTTCTTGTTTTTTGAAGCTGTGAGAGTTGAAGCAAAACCAGTAACTAAATTAAAATGGAATTAGTATCATGAATTTAATTTTATTTTTGCTCAGGGGTCTGTTTCCTCCTCTGGAAAAAAATATCTGGACACAAAAATCATGGATACTACCACTTGTTCTTCATAAAGAAGAATCTGCAATATCAGTTCTGAAAACAAAATTTGCTCTCTAAAATACAGTTTTAAACTCAGCTAGTTTGTCATGCTACGCAGAAAATTGAAAACAGAAGATTCATGTAGTCAAATGGTTTCTTCAGAAGACAACAGCTCTTCTCACATAGTCCTCAGATAACTACAATTCAAGACTGTTCTCTTCACATTTTGTTAGCCATACTGTTGGCACCATCACTGTTGGTGCCTCACTGTACCCTGTCCAGTGAAAATAACACGCTGTTTCCCACACTGTAGCACCATTGTCTGGCCTTCACAGCACTACGGGACAATCCCTGTGGTCACACAGCACAGCTGAGCTACACGCACCAAGCAGATCAGATTATGTTGCAAACACACCAAAATTTATTTTGCACACAAACAAGTTCTCGCTCATGTCTATGGGGCTATGAAAAAGAGAATATTCAGAGCAGCTTGTTGCTACCAGAACAGTTCAGAATCCTTATTACTCCTTTGTCTGAGGGCCCTTAAAACATGATCAGGAAACTGCGTGCAGATGGATGAAATGTTCTGATGTAGTGCCAGAAGCAGGCTGCCACTATTTATTTGAGACCCCGACAGCCATCTACATTCAAATGGCTGGATGGATGCCAGTCATACAATGAAAATGCCATTCTTTTCATGTGCTTACAATGTATTTTCATCATGCAATGCTGGAGGAGGTAGCAAGGTCTTCTTGGAACGACAGCAGCTGAGAGCAGGCTGCTGCTGACAGAACAGCCCATCCAGCTCATTCCCCACAGGTCAGGGCAAACCGTGCTGGTGATACCACCTGAGACACCCCAAGGCATCTGATACCTTTCAACTGTCTGAGAAACAATTTTAAGAGAGCTTTGCCTTGGAAACACATTTTTGGTTAACTCTTCATGTTTCATTAGTTTTCATTTGGCACCATGATGCTTTCTCATTGCATACTTGAAAGTAAAAAAACCCCAACCAAACAAGGAGTTTATTATACCTTATCCCCTTTCTCTTCAGGTTCATCTTCATTGAGGAATTCTCTTTTTGGATATGGAATCTGACAGCCAGCAAACACACTGAAACACAGTAAACAGGAAACACTCCACAAAAATGTAGACGCTATGTAAAAAACAAGTGCATATAACACAACTTCATTTCTTGTATTTGACAAATCCTGTTTCCACAAGTGAGTGGCAGTGTGAGCACCCAAGATAGGTGCTGATTGTAATGTCAGATCTCTTTGCTGTTGGCACAAGGCTGTCATTTAGAAATCATGGCATGGTTGAACATGCCCAAATGCCAGAACGACCCCTTGTTGATCCAGATGGTAAAATGAACAAACACAGTGTCAGAGGTTCCACAACACCCAGTTGGAACATGCATGGTTCACTGAATAAGGGGACTGATCCAAAGAGTATTAGTGTCTTATGAGCCTGCCTTGGCTTACAACAGGCTTCAATAGATTTGCCAATCACAACTGCAGAGTTACTTTCACTAAGCTTCTCGGGTCTTGTTTAGGAAAAAAAAGATCACTTTTAAATTCATCTGATCAATGGAATTTGGAACATTCCTTAATGTTTATGGCAGAGACCTTATCAAAATGTTATCCTGTAATCCATGGGGAGCTAGAGTTCTCCACAAGATAGCATCAGATAAACATTAAGCAGAAAATTACTGGTAGATCTTGACCAGTATCAATTTCTTAGATTTATGTGCCAACATTCAGAATACAATCAACATGACGTGGTTTTTAGAAGGGTGTGAACAGTTCTTAATCTTGTTGTTATGTAGTGTTTGACTTTTGCAAACAGAAAAAGAAATTTAAAAAACCCAACTAGTCTCAACTAGACTCCTTTTGCATTCCAGTGACTGTTCCCTCCTTTTGGTGTTGCCTGCTAGTTGAGGAAACAGTGAAAGCAAAGGTAGAAGTCTACCTGCATCACGTTCATGCAGATCATAATGCTATGCACCACCACGCTTCCAAAAACTGGGAAGAGAAACTGACAAAGTCTGCCAGTTGGAATGAATATGCCATTTGAACTTTTCATGACAACAAAATATACAAAGATATCAATTCTGTACTCTCAAGCCTTCTGAACAAGGGATTTGTGGGATTTTAGGCAGCCATTTATCTCATAATTTTTCTCATACTGTTGCCCTGTGAAAGAGGGCATGGGAATGGGCTGTAGGTCAGAGAAATTTCCCACTCCTAGGGAGAGGTACGATCAGCCAGGCAATGGAGAACAGGGCTCTGTGAGGCTGTGTAAGGCAGGACAGAAGAGGGCAGAGATTGATTCTGTAAATGCTGCAGTAATGTTGTCACTCTGGCTTTGGTAGTATGTTCAGAATTATAACACTACTGTGGTACCGGGTTACTTTTCATGATCACTCAGTTCTGGCACCAGTAGATACAGACACTTGTGTACTACATTTGGAGTTTCTACTGAGCATGGCTGAGCTGCTACTTCTTGTGGACACAGGTAGGTATCTGTGAATTTTTCAGCTGTCATGCCATTTCAGGGACTAGCATGTAGCAGAAAGAAGTCACCCCAGATGTCCACAGAAAGGAAATACATACTCTGATGTAGGCAGAGGATCCTCTTGGAAGTAGGGGTCCTGCAAAGCCTGCTCTGAGGTAATTCTCTTCGTAGGGTCCATAGTAAGAAGCTTCTGAAGCTGCAAAGCATAACAATAAAAATAGCAAAAAGCTTATCAAATTATCATTTTTCAAACTATGACTTGTATGTCTTGGATTGTGGATTGCTAAATTATTTCTGGCTTGTCCAGGCAAGCCTAAGTTAGCATTGCTTGTTCACTGAAGTTCCCAAGAACTACAATGCACATTCATCAAAGTACTGTGGTTGTGAAGTACTTCTCATGTAATAAACAGTTACGTGTATCAGGCAGTATTAATTGCTCAGGCTGAACCACTGCACTAAAGCAACGCTAAATTCAGCTATAACAGGTTCATAAAACATCATTTCCAAATAAAAGCTTTTTGTTGTGGTACATGTATAGCTTTTATGCTGTTCTTCACTGCTGACACAAAAGGAAAAATGTGTCAGAATGGGCTGAACACGACCAGGATTCGCCATATCGCTTTAGGGATGGAAACAATAAATCTTCATTTCTTGCACTGGCAACATTCCAGAATCAGAGCACTCTGCTACTCATGCACCCCCAAACCCACTCTAATTGGTACCGAAATGAGAAGAAGCAGACCCTTCCTAGTAACCTTTCTTCCTTGCCAGGAGGAAAACAAGCCTAAGTTTATTAGCTAGAATGCTTTTGACTGCTGCAGGCTATAAAAGAGGATTACAATATATTAGTAGTATAAAACAGGAATTATAGGCATATCACACCATTTAAAATAGCTACTTATTTATCACGTTCTGATATTCTTACAGTAGGAAATTTGGGTGTTCAAATTACGTTACACAGTATCCTGCTCTCACACAATACTCTCTTAATTCAAGCCAGTAGTGAAAATAAATTTCCTTCCGTAAAGGACACCTAAGCTCAAACTCTCAGGTCTCCAACAGAAACTCCCTGGATATTCAATAAAAGAATGTGATTTTAGCATGGGTATTTGGGGCTTTTTATTCCAATAAATTAACAATCTGACATACAATTCTATATTCTATATATATGCTACAGCAAACAGCCTCAGTAAAAGCACTCACCCTCCTCAAGAAAGGAAATACAAGGAATCATCTTTGTCAATAGTTGCAGTTAACCCTACTTAATAGATAAGGTCTCAAAACCCTCCGTACTTTTCCCATTTCCTTCCCAGCTCTTCTTATTCACATACTTTATGGGCCACAGACCTCAACAGACTCACAGCAAAACAGAGCCATTTGGGCTCTCTCTCCACCCATCAGTTCATTTGCAACTAGCTCCTAAATGGATTTCTGCTGCTTGCCTAGAGATGCACCTCAAGATATTCCTTCATTGTATACACCTGGAGGTTTGAATGGCCACTTATTTTCTGTATTTTTGTGTGGTGAGATAACTCTTAACCCTACATTTTCTGTGCATCTTAACAAACTGAACTTCTGATGGTATGTTGGCTCTCTGCATAGTGACCTCACACAATACAATACAGACAATAATTTGGTCCTCAATATCTTTACATCAAATCACCTTCCCCTACATGAAATTTTTTTGTCAGCTAGAGCAGCTTCTGACACCATTACAGGTTATGCAAATTTCCCAGTTCCTCCACAGTGACTTGCAGGGACAAAAATGCATATTCTGTACAAGGCCACTCCTGATCTTTGGTACCAGATGTCATCGTTGACAGAAGATACACAGGGCATCAGCCTCTGCCCCCTGGACTCCTGCCTCAGACCTGGTTGTTGCAGCCGTACCTGAGTGAAAGCTCCTCCAGTTTTCTGCCATTTTACATGGTCATCACAAACTGTTTCCAAACATGACCTCTATTCTTTGTCACTCATAGGTAAGGCTAACGTACTGCAGCACAAGACCTAATGATATTTTGGCCCTGTTAATGATCTGGTCATTCCCTTAGCTTTCCTGCTTCACTCTCAATGCAATCACCTAGCCTCTTCCACGTAATACCACACACAATATCACTCCCAGCAGGATAACTTGCCTATTGGTGATGCTACTGTGAACCAACTTCTTTGAGAAATTCTGATTATCTGTAGCTTCTGGGGAAATGAATAAAAAACATGTCTGGAGACAATTTGTTTTCAGAGCAGCAGCTGCAAAGACAACATAGGAAACCAATGAGACTAGATTTTATCAAAATCTTATACTTCCCAGCAGGTCTCAAGCTCTCAGACTCCACTGGCCTGACATGACAGCTATGAATACTATGCTTGTAACTTTTCCAGAACAGCAAGAACAGATGCCTCTTCCTGAATGGAAAACATTCTGCCCTTCATGTAGACATTATCATTCAATGTCAATCAGCAGAATGGCATAATATCATTCTCTTTGTCAAGAGTCACTTGCTATCCTGCACTGATCTACTTGATGCCATCTGTTCCCCATGCACCACACTTCCTATACCCATTAGCACAGTCTCAATCAATGACTGCTACAAAGCAGATGTCTTCAGAGGTCACCCTGCAAGATGGAGGTCATCTCATAAAATTAACTACCTTGGATATGAACAAGGAGTTTTAGGGAGTCTGCTTCACAATACATATACCTCCAATGTACAGCAATTAGACATCAGGAAGGTAGTCCCTCCTCCTGGGCATTCTTATTCAGAGCTTTGGGAGACTGACCTGTTTGAGATCAGCCTCTGTCTCTGTAGCTGATCATTAAACCACCCTCATTCACTCCTTGAACTGTGAGAAAAATCTAACAACGTACCTTACTTAGAGAACTAAGTCTTCCTCATGATGTTCAGAAAGAAAGGCAAAGTATGGTTAGTTTTGTTGTTCTTCAGAGATCTGGATAGTATTTCCCCCGGGGAAAGCAGCCAACCCACCCAAGATGACTCTCAACTCAGTATTCAGCCATAGAGAATTAGCAATATAAGCTGACAGCAAGCAGGTTTTCTGGTGGATTCCGCTTTTAGTAGGAAAACATGGAAGTTCATATGCTAACTAATGATTACAATTGTAAGCAACACTTGTTGACAACTTACAATTGTAACCTTTTCAGTTAGACTTACCCCC
>VYZR01104004.1:0-20624 GCA_013400675.1 Oxylabes madagascariensis
GAGCGGAGGGGAGGGGAGGGGGCGGCGGGGAGGGCGCGCCCCCTGCGCTGCGCCCCGTCACCCTCCCCGCGGGTGGGCGGGGAGCTGCCGGCAAACTTTGCGCTCCGGGAAGTTTGCGGAGGGGAGCGGCGGTACCCCGGCCCGGCTGGAGCGGCAGGCCGGTGCCCCGGTCAGCGCACGGCCACGCAACATGTAATTTTTCACGCGCGTTCGCAGATCTCTAATGACTGCCAACCCCCGCGCACGCTATAATTTTTTTTCAGACGGGTGAGGTGCTGCAGATTGCAGGAATATTTAGGCGAAATGGAGCCAGCCGAACCGTGGATGTTACACAAGTGTCTCGGCACTCTCTGGAAGGTCTTTCCCAACATTTGCCCTTTGCAGGTGCCAGAGCCCAGGAGGTGCGTGGCACCTGTCCGGGCAGGCCACGCGTAGCCCGCACCTGAACTGCCAACATTGAAACGCATCTCATAACGAGCCACTGACGTACAGGTACTGCATGCAAACACACTACAGTTCCTTTAAGAATTTCAGCAAACTATTAAAAAAAATCCAACCAAGCCCACCTGCCTTCCTCGGAGTTCTTGCAAGCACAAAAAAGGGCCTATATTCACTGAATAAATTATGCATTGCAAATTCTTCATCCAGCCCCTCTCGGTACCTCCAAAGTGAGCACTGGTACTTACAGAGCCATTGCTGCAGCCTGATGCTGACAGCGTGGGCACTAAGCAGTTAAGAAATGGATGTTTCTGCCAAGAAAATAATTTTAACTGTTTGTAAATTACAGAAAAAGAAGGGAAAATTGCACTGTTTCATTGGTTTTATATGTAAGTAAATGAAGGATTTACGTGCAGACCGAAGTTTTATTTCCTTATGCTCCAAGCTGAATTCAAGCTCGGGGTGCTCAACTCTACGGAATTATCCAAGGGAGAGCACTGCAGGAACCTTTACCCAGGAGCAGCAAGACAAAGTGGATTTGAGCGGTGGGGTTCGGCAAGGACCAGCAGCCTCATGGCTAATGCTCCATCAAGTGAGACTGACTGGTACAGATGAGGGACAGTTTTGGTCAATCACGTAGGTCACAGATCTGCAAGAAGTCGTGCCCCTGGCATTTATGTTATGGATTAGTACGCTTTATTTGGAAGCAGTGTAGTTTATCTAGCTAATTAGCTGCCTCTAACAATACGATATGCATTTTAAAATACCCCCAAACATGGATTTACATAACCTCCCAACTAGCTAGCGTCATCCTTTATGACAGTTCTGCTGCCTTTTTCAAAGTCTTTTCTGTTTTGATACATTTTAACACAAACTTATGGGGCGGGGGGGGGAGGAATACAAATGAGGGGAAACGGTGTTTCAGTAATGTCACAAAGTGACAAAAACCAAGAGCTTTTCCTGTTGAGGTTCATTCCATACCACTTTTCTCCCAAATTAGTTGTCAAAAGCCACATGCAATACTCCAAACACTGAGGACATTTTTCAAACACAGACTTCTCCTGAACTCCAAACTTCCTTTAATCACAACCTGTGTCTCACTTAAGCAATCCTTTCCGAGTTAATTTATTACTCTTGAAAGAGTTACATTTTTAATAAACTAGAAGAGGAAAAGGGGAAAACTCTTGATAATCTTATCTCATGCATAAGGAAGACCATTTCATGTATTTTTTAATTGTCATGTGAATTAAATTGCACTGCTATATATAACCTTTCTACTCCATCCTGGAAAGTTGTACACTTTTTTGGTGTTGGGGAAGAAGTGTGGAAGCAGTTCAGCTGTTTGGGGTTTTTTTTTTTTTTTTTTTTTTTTGTTTTTTTGTTTTTTGTTTTTTGTTTTTTTTGTTCTGAAACCTTTTGTTTAGTAGAGTTTGGGGGCTTTTGTTTGTTTGTTTGTGGGGTTTTTTTGGGGAGTGTGGAAGAGACGTATTTCTGGTTTTTGTTTTAGTTTTGGATATAAATATTTTTTATCCTGCATCCTGCCCTCAGCCTGGGAGCTGAGGAGGACTGTTATGTTCAGGAGTCTATTGACGAGGTAGCTACAACTGTCTCATGATGAGTCCTAAGAAAGCAATTCCAGATTATCCTTTTCACTATAATCTGTGCTTTGATGGGAGGAACAGAAAGTTAAAAATCACAGGCTGTGATTTTTGTTCAGAAACCATTTCTATTTCATTTTTAGCAGGAACACATCTAGAGCAGTATGTTGTGACATGGGAACATGGGAGCTGCCCTGCCTTTGTAAATATTGAGGTTGTTCTGAAAGAAAGTTGCAAAAAAAAGGAAACAAATTGAAATTCACGTTCAGTTCTTGTTCATTGTGTTACTGACTCTAGTGTGTGCCTACAAAGTGACCACGGTAAACCTAAACCAGATCCATCAAGTATTATAAGTGTTTACCAGAAATAGAAAAAGGAGGTGAAGCAAGCCCCTGGGGAATTCAGCAGTTCATTAGACTGCAAGCTGGAGTTTTGGGTTTTCCAGCATCATTACTCTTTCCTTTCTTGTGCTCTTTTCCTCAGCCTCTTAAAGCTCATGGATCCACTGTCAGGGCTAGACTCCGACCCTGTTGCTGTGTTGGGTTCCCTTCTGCTGGGGGCAAGAGCTCTAAACCAGACATGCTGCAACTCTGGTTCTCCTCTGTGTGGTCCACGTGGCACAAATCCTGAGCAGGCTAACTTTGGGGTGTGGGCCTTTGTTACAGAAGAACTGTGGATAGGGACGGGAAAAGTAGCTGCCTCTGCTCCCCTTCCTTTCTTATTAGGAAATCTCCCACCTTGAAATGGTAATGGTAGGTTTTCTTTCAGGACCATGTCCTTCTACCTGCCTCCAGCTCTGTGCCACACCCCTTGATGAAAATGGAAATAGGGGCTCAGCTGTTTTCCACCCTCAGGAAGAAACACATTGCTGGCATAGCCTTTCTTCTAGCACCAGTCTTGTGGGCACTCTGAATGTACGGTCCTTTCCCTCTTAGATGAAGGTAAATTTAAAAAGACATACAGAAGTTTCCTCAAAATTCCCAAACCAAATTCTTTTTTACTTAATTGGTGCAAGAAACACGTGGAAACAGGGAAATGTCTTGTATACCATCCACAGCCATAACAGCACACCTGAATCCCATTGCCTGCAATCCCTCATAACTCTTTAACATCCTTTGAGCTACAAATTATTTCATGGATTCTCAGGGACCTGGGCTCCAATCTAACCTAAAAGCTGTCTGTTTGCACTGCCACAATACCAAACCCAGCTCCTCTTGAGCTGCAGTTCATCTCTGTCACTTACAAGAGTGCTTGTTACTCTCCTTTCTTCTTCTATAGATGCTCCCCTTCCTGCTGGCACCTACGTACCATTCCTCCTTCTCATAGTTGCAGCCAGACATGTCCTATTCACCTCCCTCATACCTGCCCCTCTTGGTTTCCACACATGCAACCCATCCCATCTCCTTGGCAAAGGGGGATGCTTCACTGCTTGCCAGCTACAGTGGAATTCTTGTATTGGTCAAGGGAAAGACCAGGCACAAACTAGTTTTTGTGTGCTGCAAGAAATGACACCTGAGAACTGCTGAAAAGCACTATCTGCCAGCAAAAATCAGATTAAACCCATCCATTTGAATTCCTCGCTTTCATCCAGTATTACTGAAAACTACCCTCTTTTTGTTTGAAAGGAAATGCAGTCATTACCTCCTATTACAGACACCTACAAATATTTACTAAAATAACGTAGCAGAGGGATTTTTTTTAAAGTTATCACAGCTTAAACATTCCCATTACTTCGAATATGGTTTGATTCTGCTTCAGGTACAGACGCTTTCCTGATGCTTCCTAGTCAGGAATCCAGATTGCTGATCTCCAATTATGCCGACTCCCAGAGGGCTCAGTCCGTCACCGAGGCAAGTCAACAATGCAGCTCTGCATTTGATAGGATGCTGCCAGATGAGAAACAGCAGTGTCCAGGAAAATAAAGCACACAGGGATCCTTATTGTCTCGATATTGGGACTCTGACAGGACAGAGATGGAGAACTCTGAAACCTGGGTCCAAAGAGCTGGCTACTAGAACCACCTGGATTTGTTCAGATCAACTCAGTACCTCCAGGTGTCTCCCCCCTGTGACTGACAGTCCGTGTCAGTCCTACAGTTTAATTTCTTTATGGTTCTTAAGAACTACCCATTATTGGAGGGGTACTTGAGTGGCTTTTACCCTGTGAATGCTGTATGAATCTAAATGTCAAGCCAGAGATGTCATGCCAGCAACTAACAAGGGGCTTTAGAATAAGCACTCCCTGGCCAGTACACAGTAAGCATGGGCTCATTCACCTAATCAGCTTTTGGGCTCCTCAGTGCTAAGGCTGCATTCTGTTTTTTTTTTCAAATGGCACTACACCAACACTCTTCTGGGGCAGCTACTCAGAAAGTGTATTTGTTCTTTCAGGGCTTGCATGTCCGGGAAAAAAAAAAAGAAAAGTGAGAAAGGTTTGAATCGCTGCTCCTAGTTCAGGATGCCTGACAGTTTTTCTTTCCTTCTGAGTCCTATTTTCAGATACTTCTCCATTTTTCAAGTTTTACCTCTTTGATCTAAAAGTTCCCTGTTTGAGAGGTATGCAGTCTTTAAGACCATTCAGCTGGTTTCCAAAGTTCATTCTTAACAAACACATTTTCTGTGCTAAAATAATAACTATCTAAGAACTACTTTTCTAAAGAGCTGTAATGCCTTTGCACTTAGAAGCAAAAAGTTTGAAATTTAGTCATCAAGCACATACCTCATTTGGCCAAATTGAACATATTTCTGAGTTATGAGAAAGAAATCTTAGTTCACACACAAGAGAATTGCTAGAATTGCAACAGGGAAAAATTCTCTGAAGTTTCTAATTCTGGCTGATCTTTGAATTTCTTCTGTAGATACATTACCTGCACTGGAACTGCTAAGTGATGTGACAGTAGCAAAAGGTCAGCATCACCCACAGAGTATTCAAATTCAGTTATCTCTTTTATCAGATTATCAAAACAAGGAAGATATCCCAGAGAATGGAGATGGACTCATTGATACTTGAGAAGCACATAGGTTTCTATGTGAGATAGATAGAACGTACAAATAGGGAATTTGGAATTCCAGTTTTGGAATATGGTTGTGTGGAGTTGGGGCCACTGTTTGAATGAAGAAAAGACTGATGCTGAGAATGGACCAGGGACTAAATGAGGAAACAATCCAGGGGAGAGGCTAGTATGCAATCAGACATATGTACAGAACTGGTACAGTGAGGATTTCATGGGTAAGCTCAACTCAGGCATCTTCTAGATTTCCAGCACTTTAGTCTGTGACCTTTGCAAACATTCTGGAGGTTCTACCTCCTTGGCTTGGCTGCCTTTTGAATTTTGGTACTTGTCTTGGAACAAGTGACAGGTTTTGCTTTACCCGTGGATGTAAGTTTTTGATGAGCTAGTTCCACTTTCACATTTAGAAAACTGGCAAGAGTAAAGACTTAATTAAAAAGCAGAGTTTTGTCAATTTAACACCATCTTCAGATGAATGACAGTCATCTCATGGCAGGTTTTCATATCATTGTAATCAAACATCTCTGGTAAAACACAGCAATGAAAAATCAAGTTCATGCCACTGAGCTGTGACTTTGGCCCTGGGATGCCCAGGATAGCTACATCAAACTAGTCCAGGTTCTATTGGTCTGGAAGAGCATCTGAAACCAAAGGAGTAAATACATAAAACTTTTTCAGTACCTCATAAAACAACATAAGAAAAAGTAGTGTCTGCTTCAGGTAATTTCTATAGGATGGAAAACTTGAGTAGGGCTTTTCTCTAGAGAAAAGTATTTTCTCTGTAGTTGTGATGTTGCATAGCTTTGGCTACCTTCTCATTGAAATAGCCCGAGATTTTGCTTTCATCTCAGTTCTCACACTCTGACAAAAGACATGTATATTTTACTACCCAGTTTTGTTAATGCTTTGCTCCCCTCATCTGTTGTCACACTTTCACTGTTAAGACTAGTCTGAAATAAGCTTATGTTTTTAAATACTTGATTTCACGTACTGCTACTATTTATGGTTTAAGGCTTCCTTGGGAAGAATGACAATCACTCACGACTCAAAGATGGTCTCAGTGCCAGAAGCACTTGTATCCTTCTATAGGCCATCATTCTGACTTACAATAAGCATCAGCAGGCGGTGGATGGCCATTTCCCTTACTGTTCCCTGAAGTCATGTTAATCATCCTTTGGCTTTACTGTCAGAAGGCATAAAAATGGGACTCCACTGCTGCACAGTGTAGGACTGACCCCAGAGGAGTACTGTTGATCCTCTGTTGATGTCCCCAGAACCTGCTTCTTTCTCTGATTTCAGAGGTATTCTACAGATGAACAGGGGTGCAGAGGCCAGCTGGCTTCTCCACACATCAGGTGGTTTCAAAGGTGCTGCAAGTAGCTGGGTGCTCACAGCACAGTGTCTGGCATTTAGATGACCACAACTAAGCACCTCCTTTGTAAGGCAGGACATTCCGCAGCAGGCATTGTCTCACAGAGAAGGTAATTGCTGAGGTTTAGATAATGCCAGTTTCCATCACTTTACCACTGTTACCCCAGTTCCCTGAGTGCTTTTCAATATTCACATACTTATAGCTGTGGACTCAGAGGTTCAAGAAAGAGGATGCTGGGAAAGGGAAATGATATTCCAGATGCCAGTGTGTGGTCAGAAGAATACACTACAATCTCAAAAATGGCAACAAAATTCGAACTAATGGACTTGGGAAGAATAAGAATGAACACAGTGAAAAGCAAACACAAAAACCCCCACAAACTGGTAAGAGTTGAAGAAATATGGATAAAAAAGCATTGTGATGGTTTAACAAGAAAATCGGGGCAGAACAAAACAGAAGGCAGAGCAAGGGACAAAAGCAAACTTTCTTGTTTCAACAAGATAGCTATCCTTTCTCATGTGCAATCCTGTCCAAATGTGCTGTCACACAAATATTTTAAGCTGCTCTCTCCTGCCAGCAAGAGTTGTTATCGTGGCAGCCGGTGCTGTGCTGCTGAGATGAGCCCCCAGAGAAAGCCCTCTCGCCTCTCACTCACGCACTGGTGTGCCGGTGTGATTCCCTGCGATTCCCGGCACACCGTCCTACGTGCTCGGAATGGCAGGCACGTTTCACTGAGTGCTCCAACCCTTTCTGGGTGTAACTTTAGCCCCCTTGAGGAGTCACATACCTGCTTTACCCTGCATCTGCAGAACAGAAGAAACAAAGCCCTGAGCGCAGAAATCTTGTTAAAACATGCTACAGGCAGACCAGGAGATTTTATCAGCCAATTGAACAAGGACCAATATACCTTCATTCTTGAACATTTGTTTGTTATCACTACTCTGCTGAATCTGCTTGATTCCAAGTTGAAAAAGCGTTACTCTAAGCAGATGACAAAAATGCCCATTGTTAATTAATGTTATTATTTTATTACTCTTGGTTCTTAATGGCCCAAGGCATTTTAGCTGATAATTGAGATCAAGTAACAGGGTTATTTTTTTTATACTTGGACTGTATGTAAGTCTGTCTGTCTGTCTATCAATCTATCTATAACACTCATGCAAATACTTAAGGGTTTTTCCTTAACACTTTTCAAGCCCATTTAATATTCAGGTTTGCTGTTACACAAAGCAATAAACTGACCAAAAAACAATTGGCCTTATAGATATAAAGTGAACATTAAGGCTTTAATCAACAATGTTGTCAAAGTATCTAGAAGAAATTAGTTTATCATGCATAGTGAAGATGGGTTTCTTGAGACTTCTAATGAAAGCTGATATAGCCATTCTCTGATTACTGTAACATACACTGAATCATTAATACAAAAGTCCTCTTTAATGATCTTCATTTTATGCCCACAGCCATCCTAGGAGGAAGCCAGGAGGTGGGAAGGGGAAAGTAGTGCTTCTTGCTTTTGTTTATGCCAGTTCTAATGGGGTTATGACACTGAAGAATGCTAATTTGAGACTGATGTGTATTTCTTGGCCCTGATCACAAGATGTGTGTCAGACTTATGAGAGGGCGGCAGTATTTGATGTCCTGAGGGCAAAATGATGCTATTCAAGATTAATATAGAGGCTGTGCTGGTCTTCTCCAGTCCCAGGGATTGCCAGTTGGCCCTTTAGGACAGTGTAAATCCATGTTCTCTATTGCAGCTGTGCTGAACCAAGTCCTGCTGTGCCCTGGCATCTACATGGACGTGATGATCCTGCTCTTCAGAAGAAAAACCATGAAGAAAGTAAAGATGCATAAGGGGTCTGGAAATTATTTCTCAAGTTTGTTATGGAAAACTGTACACTGTTGTGATTTTGCTGTTGGCTTCTGCTAATAATTTGTTCTTGGGTTTTAAAGAATAGATTCCCGAAAAATTTTGTTGGCATCTGGCTCTATCAAAACAGAAGAAGACACAATAAAGAAACTGTCTTTCAAAAAAGATGAGGACTGTGTTCTCTGATGTAGATTTTTTTCAAATGACTTTGGATTTTGCAGATTGTTGTCATTATACAGCAATTTATGAAGAAGCAGTATTGCTGCCTTTGTCATTAAAAAAGTGTTGAGAACACTGTCTGTCACCTAGGATTAGTATTGCCACAAAGTAAAAGTTCTCTCAATATTTTTGTAGGTGTTTTCACAGGTCTCTAATGTTTCACATTAGAGAACCTGAACCCCACTATTATTCCAAATTAAAATTATTTAATAATGCTGCCTGTGAAAGAGTGTTGTTTTTACAGTTGTCAAATGCCTCAAACATCGATAAATTTAACAATACATTATTTTCCTTTAGTTCTTCTAGACATACTGCAAGTATGATTCTTTAAATGTCTGTTATTGTAAAAGTACTTGTATGCCTAAAATAGGTACTGATTTTGCATCTATAAAAGCAAGATACTGAGAACGACAACTATATTACCTCAGAAATAATAATGTCTTTATGCACCATTCAATGCATGCTGCAAGTTGTAACTCTTTGGACATACTGTGTATCATTTAAGTCGCATGTAAACCTGTAGGTTAAATGGTACAATAGTCTTGTTCTGAATCAGGGATTATATGTATCCTTCAGGAAGGCTTCCAAATATCTTGACTTTAATGACTGGAACATTTTAGCCTTTCTTTTTGTTAAAGTCAGCCTCAGAATTAGCTTTTTGTTGCTTCCCCTCCCCCACATAATTCCTTCTCCTGTCTGGAGAAATCTCAGCTGCTAAAACCCACCACTGCCAAATCTGCTGCAAACCGTGGACAAAAGAGAAAGTTCAATGAAATGGGAACACTCGAGCCTTCTGTTTGTGCCATGCTGTGACTGTAAAACAATGGAGTTGTAGCAGACCCGCAGAGTATGTAAAAGAAATGAATCTTTAAAAAATATATGTTTTCACACATTGACAGGGGTACTAAACTCCCATGTTTTCCTACCATATGAAATTTGTCACTGTGTATAATTCTATCTACATTCCTGTGGTTCACTTCCTGCTGCAGCCATGACAAATGTCCTTTTATATTTAGGGATTTTAGGGTCATTCATCTTTCATTTCTGTTATCAAATCTGTATTTCAAATATCTGTCTGCATCCTGCTCATTCCAGTGTGATATATTAATCTACAGATAATACATGCACCCCATGCTTAAATATACCCATAGAAGCATCCAGAGTTGAGTTCACTGTTCTCTTTGGCTGATATTCTTCCTTGACCATTGCACCCCACAGCAATCCCTTCAGCACCATCAGTTCACCTGAATTTTCTCTGCTTTTGATCCAACTCAACAAACCCATCCATTTTTTCTAACAAAACCCTGGAAGTTTATGAATGATTTTTGCCTCCTAGGGTGGACTTCCAAACAAATACCTGTATATACATATGTACGTTTACACATATACAGTGGCCATTTGCTTGTGCTGTGGTCCTTGGGGAGACCAAACCTGAGCTGTCAATAATGTAACCTACTTTAGAGTACAGGTCACAGATAAGTCTGACTGGCATCTTAATGATTCTTATCTCTCTCTGTCTTGACTCAGATTTATATGTTAGGAGGTGAAGACAGGCGAGATGAGTCCAACCCATAGTGCTGAAATATCCATTTGAAATAACAAGGCTCATGCATCAAATGCTGCAAGATGTGCAGGGAAACGAGAGGTTTCCAAAGCGCAATCTAAGATTGATCCAGAGAAGACCCAAAACTAAAATACTGAACAGATTTATGGCAGATTTAATTTAAGAAGCAATACAATTATTAAGGTGGTAAGCAATGAAAAGGGGAAGAGAGGAGAAAATATGAGCATTAGTAGGACAGTCATATGTTCACAGCAACTATGCTCAGTGGGGTAGTGGCAAATGAAAGTAGTTTTGGTTACTACTAGCTCTGGTTCCTGTATGATCTCTTTAACTATAAATAAGGTCATCTCTCAATTACCTATCAAGCTAGGTTCCTTTGGCAAGGTGTTTCCTTCAGGCATTGCAGTGAAAAGTTTGGTTTGAAGAAGGATTTAAACAGCAGATGCAGCTGGCATGGATTAAAGATCCTTAAGGGATGAAAGAAAATTTATACTACCATGGGAAGAAAAGGGGGACATGATTTGACTCACTGGTCTTCCTTCTGTCTAGTGGAGACTTTAGAAGAGCCTGCTCCAGTTGTGAGATTTGACCATATTAGCCATTTCCAAGAATTTCTAGTTTGCAATCTTACTCTCCTCCTCCATCAAACACCGGTTAACACTTCCCTCAAAGTAAATCTTTCCACCAACATGAATAAATATTTTAAGAGTAATGTATAGTTATTGCAAGTACTCCAGCCTAGCCTGGACACTTCAGGAAGTTTCACAATCCATTCGTGTACAGCCACACTGTGTTGTACTCTCCATCAACCCTCACATGTTCCTCACCCACAATATTTAGAAGGAAGAAAGAAAGTGAAAGAGAGAACATGCACAATTATATGTTGGTCATAAAAAGCAGTCAGGCGCCAGAAAAATAACCCAAAGAGCTAGTTTTCCTATTGTAACAGTTTCCTCTGGTTCAATTGCATTTTTTCTGTTTGCTGTGTATTTTTTCCATAGCTTTTAGGTTTTCGCACTTCAGGTCATTCAACAAGTTAAGAGTTAATCCTTACTATGTTTCCACTTACTGAATTAAAAGAAATATTATACTTTAAATTTCATATGTACCATTTTATTTAGGAAGTCTCTCTTGTCTCCAACCAACTTAAATGACAGGATGTTTCCTCCCTGTTTTATGTGATTCTAATTGATAATATATTTTGCCAATAATGTGATTAAAAAGACAAAACTCACAGTTATTCCAGAGTGAGAAGGTGTCCTAGAGCTTTAGATCACCCTGATTTGAGGTGCTGGAGAAGTAAATGATATCATTAAGAAGGTCCTGCAGTCTTCATAAACATTCCAAGATAATTCTCCCCAGACTGGTGTTTTTTCCTTGCCTTGCCACTCCAAGCCCTGTACTTGCCCATACATGCCACAGGGAAAATGGAACCCTCACAGATGGTTTCTGCTGTGCTCCCAGCAATCTTTGTTAGCTGGACAAAGGATACTGAGGGTGGCTTTAATTTACTCTTTCCCTTTTATTTGGTGAAGGAGAAAAAGGGCTTTTCTCTCTTTGTTAAGGATAATCTATTCAGAGCTCTCGGAACAGAAGCATCTAGTACTGTACATGTGTTGTACGAGGGAAAGAGTGTTACCTCTTGCACTGCTGGGAAGTCCAAACACATTTAAGTCAAAGGCAACCAAGGCTCGAAACCCCGCTGCAGCCTCCATCCTGGAAGAGGAATTGCCTTAAGAGGTACTATTAAAGACTGCCCAATAAGGGATTTCTGGAGATCATTGTTGTACACTGGGTATATATTTTAAAAGGGTTTTTTAAATTGCTAGGAAGAGTCTTAGAATACACAGGAATATGCATATACACACATCTATACAGCACTAATTCCTCTGGTCCTTTTTACCTAGAAGGACTTATCCTGTAGGCTGTGAAATAGACCTAGCAAGCTGGCTCAGTAACAGTGATATCTGTTAGATATCGTAATATTTCCATTTCATTAGAAAGCTATCTGTCTCCTGGTTGTGGCAGGTTATGACCCAGGAAAAGTGGATGTATGGCGTGACACAGTATAGAAAACATAAGCTATGTGTTAATGATCACAGGCTGTTTCTCTCACAAGGACGGTTCCCTCAGTTCCAGTTTTACATTGTTTGACTTGGCAGTAGTAGGAAAGGGGAACAGATGATTCAGTTGCTGTAATTTGTAAAAAGCATCAACAATTTTAACCTGCATTTTCCCTTCAGCCATACTCTCATCTCCGTTAAAGCTTCTTGTTTGATGTTTTTCTTCACTCTGACCATCCTGTAAAGCACTTGAGATGAAGTCAGGTAGATAAGCAGAATACGGTATCTTCTGTGTATGCTCCAACAGCATTAGCATGCATCAGTAAAGGGAATGGATTACTTCCCCATTCAACCTAAACTCATTTTTGCCCTCAAGTGCCATATGCATATGGCAGACTAAGGACTAAGAAGATCTAGTGACATTATTGTACAGCTATGGTTTGGGGTACCACTTAGACCAGCCATAGCAGATAATTAGACAGATAAAGGTTTTGATTTAGTTGTTTGTATGTTGTGTGTACAGTCTATCAGCTGGTCTAACTCAGTCTCCCCGGTATCATTTTGGTGAGGGGAGTGACAAGTGCAGTGTTTCTCCTCAAGTTCTAGGTTGAGAACCATATTTTAATAAGACATTAAAGCTTTCCCTGCAAAGCCTTGCTACTTTTTCCACATATAGAAGCTATAAAAATGTTCAGTCATATTGCTCAAGAAGAAAACAATACATCTAGCTAATCCCACGTATTCACTTTGCATTATACTTTGCTTCCCATTTATTATAAATTTCTCTCTCTCTGCAAAAAATTGATTTTTTTTTTCTTTTCAGTTTTTCTGATTCCAAACCTCTCCCTAAGCTTGATTTGCTGCTTCTGTTGGGCCACCTAAACTGCGCCATGTGTATTATACCTCAGGGTAGATCATTAATTCTTACCTCTTTGATTTAGCTGCCCTCTCAGTCAGATTCCTGCATCATTTTATCTCCCTCAATTTTTTTCTGCCAGTTTGAAACTCAGCTTTGGTTCTGCCTCCTTAAACATTAGAAGAAAGTAGATTTCTTTTTCTTTGACCTCATTTTCTCACCTGACAACACTCGGCTTTTTTACTGATGTCTCCCCAAATCATGTTTTTTTCCATTTAGTACTAAAGTTAGCATTTCCATGTTTCAGCAAAAGCAGCTATTTGCGTTCCTATGATGTTCAGAGTCATCCTATGTGTCTGCCTGTGCAATTCTGAGTTCAGTGCCAAAACAATTTGGGAATTTGTATTAAAGCTAGAAAGCCTTTCTACTATCTTGATAGCTTGCTGTCACAGTATTAACACAAACCAGTTGTTTCTGCATCCTTCAGTACATTTCTGTGCAATCTCTTGCACTCTGTATCATTGTTGGTCACTGGTTTCTAATCAAACATTTTCATGTGCAGTGATACATTCATCAAATAGCTGGTAACATTTCTGTTACTATACAAAAATTCAGGCTAAGCTTTCTAAGTAACTTTCAGGGTACATCTACAGCTGAACCATTTTCATATTCAATTCAAAACTAACTTTCTTCACATTTTACTCATTTAGTCTGAGTTCACATTCATACTCTCCTCAGAATCACGTCCAATACTTCACAACATTAGCAGTCCTTTCAGCAAAGTTAAGGTAATGTATCTTTCTTTTATCAAATACTGCCACCAAAGCTTAATTGTTAATGCTCTTCATCTTAGATGGTCCATAATTGCTTGTCTCAGTAGTTTTAGCTCAGTGTAATACTCAACAAACCACCACATCCACTGCAGATTCATCAAAAAACCCATCTGATTTAACAAAAGCGGAAGCTGGCTTGGCAGCCCTGGAGATCAAAGTACACTAATGTATTTACAGGAGCTGAACATGAAACCGTACAATCTTCAACCATATTTAGCTGTGTAATGTGTATAACTTTTTATTCTGGAAGCCCTCTTTTGCAGATCAGTCCTTCAGTGCCAGTACCCAATTAGTCCTTTTGAGTCCAGAGAGCACATCATGTGCTATGGTTATGATTTTGTTTCATTTTGTGTATAACCTATTCATCTTCAACCCTTATCAGTGCACCAAAACCACATCAAACTGTATCAATCTTCAGTTGCTACTAAAGGGAGCCACCACAATACTGACCTCCTCCATCTTCACAACCACCATGTGCTTTTTAAATTAATATTTAGAACAGAATCATTTGTCTCTAATAAAAACCCACAACTTCATCTACTACATAGCTTAAGAGCTCATTTTCACTGAAGTACTTTGCAATCCTCCTCACTATGCACTGTAGAAATTTGTGCCTAGGAAGACTTTGTTCTCCTTGTCTTCCAAGTATGGCTTCAGTGCACAGACAAAAAAGACTGTGATAAGGAACCGGAGGTGATAAATACAAAAGGGTTTAATAGAACAGCAAATATGTCAGCTTGCCATTTGGTCTAACCAGAGCCAAAAAGGAGCAAAAACTTCCTGATACAGGATTTTTAGGCACAGGAAATGAAATGCCATTTCGTTGCTTTGACTGGATGATACAGTACTTGCCAGAGCAGGCAATGGGCAGGTTACCATGAATGCTGTGACCAGTACAGAACAGGTGGAAGTTACTAGGTTTTGGCACATGTGGTGTGACAGATGGAGTGACACCGTCCTCTGGCCCCTGGTAGAGTACTTTTCCTATTCTGCCTCCCTTTCTGTCCCTGACATTTATTCCTGGGTATGCCTGGCCATGGTGTGATCACCAGTGCTCAGAACCTCAGCTGAACAGGCATCCTGGCTCACGGGAGAAGGTTCCCCGTATTATCTTGGGCTTTGCATTACTGTAATGCACTAAGAGCTTTTATTTTATTTGTCTGGGCTGGAGAGTGGGCGTGGATTAACAGTGCATAATACTGATTTACTCCAAGGCTGTTGTGTGATCTCCAGCTTTACAATCCAGCTATTGATAGGAATTTACCAAAGGCCTTGCACCCCCTGCAGCTGGGACTAAATTTTCAGAAGATTTCTTCTCCCTTGTAAGCACCTAAATAAATGTCAAGATTTTCCCAGAGCTCAACATGTTTAGTGCTGTGTGGACTGGCACTATGAGATTGGCTCTTGAAAGAGTCCTGTGAAGTGGGGATTGTGCTACTTACTATTTGTGGTGCTTTTTAAAATGAGACTTAAAATCATTCCCAGTATTTTCAATCATTAGAGATCATAAGCAGCTATGTGCCACATAAATAATTACAGAGATTATAGAGAAGATACTTCTTTCCTAACAGGGACTGGCTCACTCATCTGTGACGCTGAATCCCTGCAATTTGCAAATGGCTCACCAGAAGTAGTGGGGAAGACTGAAACTGTAATACAGCTGGCAGAGATGCTTGAAGCAGTGGCTTCATTTCCACAACTGATGCTTTACTTTGGGATCCATGCTAGTAAAGGATGCTGAGTCTGTATAGGTTATTATTTATGCCATTATGTCAGTCATATTGCTCAAATACATTCAAATAAATTAGTTTTTCCAAAATTTGAACCAATTCCTGAATTAGATAAATTATTAAGTAGTCTGCATTCAAACTTTTTACAGTATTGCCTGGTTCATAGTTTGAAGGAAGAATTTCATGATGTAGGAATGCCACATTAGTTTTACATTTAATAGTGATATTTCACTGCTTCCAAAACTTTTCACACTATCTCATTTCTTGTAGTCATTCCCATTTCTTGTAGCCATTCCCATGTCATGTTTTTATCTGGCAAGATGACATGTTCAAAGAGCTTTAGCAAAGCTTGTACAGAAAACTTGTATGAAAATTTGGATGTTGAATAGCACTTCCCAAATGTGAAAGAGATATAGCAGTGCTTTAAGAGGCCAATTAATTATGAAATAATTCCTGCAAATTGTGGCAGTAATTAATGAGTTAGGAACATGCAGTATTTAGAAGTGAACAGCAGTTAGCAAACACTATGTATCTCTTTGTGTCTGTAATACAAGAAACAGTCCTGTACCCATTTATGGATTATGAGCATTAACAGATTCCTATAGTTAATGATGTGTCTTGCACTTATATCATCAAGTTCTAATCTAAAATGAGACTAGATTTAAAAAATAGCACTTTCTTTCTTGCATGCATTCACAGGAGAGAGAAACAAGTTTCTGTAAGAATTTGCTTGGGTTGAGAAACCAGTTGTTAATTCAGAGGAGACAGTGGCAGAACCACACTGGGTCACAGAAATAAATTAAGCACATCAAGAACAATGCATGATTTAACAGGAGGGCTCACGTGGTTTTCCTCTTAGTTATTCCCTGGGGGCAGGCAGGACTGCACCCTTTCTTGTAGCCCCTATGAGGTACCCTTTAGGCTTTGTCAAGCAGCTCATACACAGCCCTGAGAACAGAATGAGTGAGACCTGTTCCCTTAGTATATCGTGAGAAAGGTCTCTCTGGCTTCTTCACACATCTCTGATCTGGCACTAGATAAAATTTCGTAATTTGTGTACTGCCCATGACATTTTTTTCTAGCTTGTTCAATCAAGCCTACCAGCCAACATCATTGACCTGCAAGGCCTATTTTAGTACATCTCCATCAGCCCCTTCTTGTTTTAGATCATCAGGGAAGACCTTCAGTGAAGGGACCATTTCTTTCTCTATGTTTGTATAGCACTTTGGACAGGAGACAGCCAGTATTAATTGGCAAGTCTTTGAAATAAGTTTACTTCATCTGAAAAAGAAGGAAAAAAAAAAGGTGGTGATGAAAACAAAAAGAGCAGAGACATGATGACGAGGGACCCAACAAATTTGGAGAACTGGACAAGGAAAAGTAGCATTTTAACTTTTAAATGGAAGAAAGCTTATTGTTTACATCATTAGCAACATACAGAAAAAATCCTGGAGAACATTTTTACATAAAGTGTCACTATGCTTTAAAACTCAAGGTTGTTTTATCATTGCCTTTGAAAGATCCCAAAGAGAATCAGCTTATTGAAATGCATTAAGATTGGTGACTTTCCATTAACTGCTTTCAATAGGATGAAAAAGTAACAGAAAAAAAGGAAGCCTTTTGTGAGGAAGTTTACACCTTATCAGTACAGGCTGGGGGATGAACAGATGGCGAGCAGCCCTGCTGAGAAGGACTTGGGGGTGCTGGTGGGTGACAGGATGGACATGGCCCAGCCATGTGCACTCACAGCCCAGAGAGCCAAACCTGTCCTGGGCTGCATCCAGAGAGTGTGGGCAGCAGGGCCAGGAGGGGATTCTGCTGCTCTGCTCTGCTCTGCTCTGGTGAGACCCCACCTGCAGTGCTGCATCAGCTCTGAGGTCCCAGCACAGGAAGGACATGGACCTGTTGGAGCAAGTCCAGAGAAGGCCACCAAAATGATTTAGATGGATGGAGAACCTCTCCTACTTGGAAAGGCTGAGACAATTGGGTCTGTTCAGCCTGGAGAAGAGAAGGCTACAGGGAGGCCTCACTGCAGCCTCGCAATACCCACAAGAATTAGGGAGTCCACAAGAAAGAAGGGGAGAGACTTTTTACAGGGGCATGTAGCAACAGGACAATGGGGAATTCTTAAACTGAAAGAGGGTAGGTTTAGATTAGATAGTAGGAAGAAATTCTGAATTGTGAGGGTGGCAAGGCACTAGAAAAGATTACTCAAAGGAGCTGTGGATGTGCCATCCCTGGAAGTGTTCAAGGCCAGGATGGATGGGGATCTGGTGTTGGAACTACATGATCTTTAAAGTCCTTTCCAACCCACACCATTCTATGATTCAGTGAGAAATTTTGGTTCTGACTTTTATAATTTCTTATATCCCCCTTCTTCAAATTGAGAGGATCAGAATTTGGTAACAGTACTGATGACATCTGTAACACATCCTGAAATTTCTGTCCCATCAAGAAAGCCATCTGACTACAAAATTACTTTTAGACTTAAATGACTGACTCTTGAAGGTACTCAAGTCACAGCAGTCTTCCAGGCAACAAGCTCTCATCCCTAGGGCACCTGTGTTTTGCTCTTGCTTCATGGCTACAGTTTAGTGGCCTTGGAACTGGACAAGCAGCACTTGGGATCCCACTCCACACTGAAAAGGGCCCAGTTATCAGCTATGAAGGAACTGCAATAGTTCCCCTGAAGTCAAATATGTAAGTGCCTGCCACTCTGGATGGGTAATTTTATGTAACCAAGACTAGTTAGTTGGACTGTTTAAGACATGTTAATCATATGTGTTTGCACATCATTCAAAGAAAACTATGTGAATCATGCAGTATTGTCAAAATAATTACAAGACGACTGCTAATGAATTTAAGCTCCCATGTGTGGGGCTTTTTTCCTTAAGCATATTAATATTTGGCAGGAGGCATCAGTATGAACCCAAAAGAAGGCTCATCTTTCCTCACAATTCATTCTTAAATAGCGGAAGCTTCAAATATGAATTATTGACAGGTTGAGATTAATCTGTCACAAGGGCATTAAGAATTTATTGCTGATTTCTGTTTAAAAAAAAAAGCAGCTACTTTTAGATGCCTAAATTACTTATTTTGTCAAAGAAGAAGAAAAAAGACAAATGCTGCACATATCTAAAAACAACCATGGGACTGAATTTCTTTTTCCTCGCTTTCTTAGGGGAAGGAGGGGGTTAACTGCCATCCACTAAAAGCAGCGATTTTATGCTGAGGTCTCCAAGTCAGTGAATTTACATTTCGTAAGAACACCCTGAGGGGCTTTCAGTTACTTTGCTTAAAAGGTAGACAGATACATTTACAGCAGCACATACAGAGCTCCATGTGCTAGCATGGCCACAGATTGGCTTTCTGGAACATGTGTGCTCCGGGTGACTTAGTTCCAAGCAGGTAATGCACCAGGACACTTTTATGTTTTGGCTGGGAATACAGATCAGTAAAGAATGCGACTGTAATTACCAGTAACGAGGGTATAAATTTCTGATCCCTGTTTTGTTGGCTGAAGTTTGCTAGTGTTTCTAAGCATTTACATTTTACAATTGCCTTATTTATAGCCTGGAATTTGGTGCACTAGTTTTTCATGCATGTGAAATGCTTTTTATTGCATATGGAAGGAAACTACCGCTTTCACAAGCTAGCCGTTTGTAAAAATATTACAGCCAATTTAGTTTGAAATATTTTAATGATTTAATAATAGATTATTTGAGATTTTTAGCTGGATGGAACACACCAATTCTATATTCTTTTTTTATTTCAAGTAAGTAAAAAACCTGTATCATTGTGTTCAAATTCATACAATTACTACAAAGAAATAATCTGTAAATAAAAAACAGTATCTCCTATATTATTCCTCCAAATAAGGCTATATTACTCCAGCGAGGACATGTAGCCACGGCTATATCTGCAATGTGAAGTTATAATAGGAAATGTGACATATTAGTTCACCTGTAGCTTCAAGCACACAATATGAAGACTGCAGTTTTCACTTCTATTCCAAAGCCATTCAAGAAACTTACCTTTGCAAATCATTCCATCCACTTCTTCATGTGGATCAGATGAACTGGGTTTGGTGCCAGGCTGCCATTCACAGCAGGACATTTGGAAAAGTGCCTTTTTCTGATGGGTGAGCTTTCCAAGACAAGACACTTGGAAGGTCATGTTACTGGATTTGAACAACAGGACACAGAACAAACATCTCCTACAAGTATTGTAACAGTGAACTAATTCCTGAGTATTGTATGTCTCACCTGCACCTGGAAAAGTATGTGGGACTTACTGTCCTTATTCTACATTTTTTTCAGCACCCATTGTACTTGCATCACAGTCTGGAAGTAGGCTGTGCAGTCACTCAGTAATAATACATTCCAAATCTCTGCCCTTCTGCAGTTAGAGCAGTGCCTGTCTTCAAAAATATCTTATAACACTTTAAGAATAGCTCAAGTTGACTAAACTCAATGCTTTAGGGGGTCACCTTGCATCACTAGTCAAGTCCTAAATCAAATTATCAAATTAATATGAATATTTGGTGTGGACTTGGCTTTCCTTTGCAATGAATCAGGCCTGTTGTAGAGTCCAGTTTTCTGAGCCAGATGATAAAATTTCCAGGCCTTACTTCAGTTTTAGTTCTTGATTTCAGTAGAGTTGCACCAGATTTATAAGCATATCAGGGAGAGCAGATTTTTTTACCTTCATATTTTTCTTTGAAAACAACTTCAGTGGAAATATCTAAAGGTGAGTCTTTGATTCTGTGTTTTAGTGGTTTATGATGAAGATGTCACTGATACACAATTCTCTTGGAAATACTTCCTGGGGGATAGGCTGTGGTTGGTCTTGAAGGGAGGAAGAAGAAAAAGATGAGATCATAGCTCTTGTATGAGTTGTTCCTGGACCAGTCTCTTACAACAGCAGGGTCTAAGATGAGCCTGCTTGCTTCTTCTCACCTGCTTTAAACAATAAATAGCATGAAATGAGGCAAGAAGGAAGCAGACTACAGTCCTGCTTCTCTCCACTTTGGTACATAATTGAGTGAGAATGCAAGAGGGTGCTCTTGACCTGA
>VYZR01104006.1:0-11844 GCA_013400675.1 Oxylabes madagascariensis
AAATCTTAAAGGTGTAGGAGCAGCCAATGCCCGTGTGCCAAATGATTAGCTTGTAAGGAAGAACACTGGCCTGGCTGAACAGAGAGCCTGGACAGGAGAAAAAGAGAGTTTATCACCTCTGGGAAAAGGAGCAGACAACTCATGAAGGCTACAAGGATATTGTGAGGCTATGCAGGGAGAAAATTAGAAGGGCTGAAGCCCAGCTACATTTTATCTGGCCACTGCTGTAAAACACAACAGAAAGTGTTTCTACAAATACACATTTTCTACCTCCCCTTCTTCATACTCAAAATAATAACTTTCTGACTCACTGTTATTATATTCCAATCTCCAAAATCATATTGGCCGGCTAGGTGATCTGTCTGCATATTTTCTTTAGTCTCATAAAACTTTGTTTCTCAACACATAAAAGAAAAAAATTGAAGAGCTCTGAAAATACCTTCCATTAGCTTTTTTTCTGTTTTCAATTATGGTATTCTTATTCCAGTGGCTTTCTTGAAAGCTTTCTTGGAAAGTAAGTGCATATGTAATTTTAAAGTAAAGTGGCACCTTTAGATCACTAATTTCGTTTGATTTAGTCAAGAGATGAAACTTTGAGATTTCTTAGTTCATTTCTGTAATATCTGAGCAGTATCTGAGTGATAAGATACTGCTACACACAATACATGCAAATCCCTAGATCTCAGATCTGTGAAAGCTGAGACTATGGATGTGCAGAGGACTGTGCCAGGAGGAGAAGCATTTTAATATCCTCTTCTTTGTCTTTCATGAACTGTCTGGGTTCTTGTTGGAGACAGCTGATGCAGCCCACTTTTGATACAACCACTGACCATGGTTCCAGTCTGATTACAGTGTGGTAGGTTGTGTCTACCTATCTGTATAGCCCTTGTTGAAATGGTATCAAAATATTTCATGGGCAAATTAGGTCTATAGTGTTTCCTGGTGGACATCAGGATCTTTTGAAGCTTTTCTGGAGAAGCAGACATTATTTGGCACATTGTTTTCTCCCTTTCCTTTCCACTGCATTAACCTACAGTAGCACACATCTCCTAGTAAAGAGAATGGTTTTGCAAGGTGCTCTGAAAAGAAGGTTCACCCAGTGCCTGGAATATCCTCAGAAAGTTTAGTTTGTAGCTCAAGAACAGTGCCTGTAGCTCACACTCCTTGTACTGGGCTGTGGGAACTGCCTTGGTAAAGTCATGAACAACTCATGAAAGACAATGAGACCAGTAATGCAACAATACCCATGGAAGTGACCAATAGTCTTGGAAACTGGAACTAGGATTTTTAAATGACTGTGAGCATGAATGAGAAAAATTGAGTCCAAGAATAAAGCAGTAAGATAAGACCATGCCACTGGGAAGGTAAACTGCTGCATTCTCCTTTATAGTGCAATAGTTACCTGTGGTTGAACTTCTTGCCTGTATATGTAGTATCTGTACTATGGACCATCCTATCTTATTAGCATGAAAGGAATTTTGGCACTTGAAAGCCCTAATAAATTAAAGCCTTTTTGGGGTATGCAGTGGGAAGAGACACTTATATTTGATGTTTCATTTTTTTCTAATTAGGAGATAGGGCAATAAACCTTGTGATGTTAATTTTTTAGAGTTGGCATGTGGTTTTTTGACAAAGCGGAAAAGTTGCTTAATTCTTAAAATGGGTAAGACATATAATGAGAAAGGTTCCATTAAAATATTTGACATGTGTGTAATATGCTGTTATGAGATAAATGCAAATGAAATGAAACCAAAACAAGACAGGACACTAAGTTCATAGCCAAGTGATATATATCATCTTTAGCTAATAAACATGTCAATTAAGCAGGCTGAGGATAAAGAATATATAAAATAATCACTTTTTTGGAAAGATTTCTCAAGATGACGTCATCATGGCAATCATTTATCTTGTTTCTACCCCACTGGGTGGAAGTATGGAGAAAAACCTCTGGTTTGATAACATTATTTTGTATTTTAGCAGTAAATATGGTTATTTCAGACTTCATTTCATTGCTAAAGAAGCAAATCTGGCACAAGCTGCAAACATCAGAAGTCAGAAACTCCACTAAACAACCGGATTAGTATTTGAGAACCTCAAAGAAGATATACCAAATGCAGAGGTAAAATACTAGAAGGAGTATTTTTTACATCTGAGTCATAAATTAAATGCAGTGCTCACCATGTTGAGAAAGAAGCAGAAAGTGGAGCTGTCTTCTTGTCGGAGAAAATACCAGTCCCTCAAAATATTGCTCCCTGCTTATCAGATTTATCTCAGTGCTTCTGGAACTGAGGGGGTGTCTACATTTCACTGCCAGTCTCTTCTCAGAATGAGAATGACTTTGTACAGTAACACACAAAAATGGAAACAGTGGTTCCAGTGACAGAACTGACAGCCTCTGCTCAACCATCTGAGTAGTCTCATAAAGACACTGGGGTGCCAGGGTTCAAGGTGCAGAGTTTGGCCCGTGGATGGGCAGGCTCTCTGAATAGCTTTTTCTGCATTTGAGACCCCATCTAGACTTGCACAAGCCCACCATGATTAACAGTGCCACAGGCAAGGCTTAGAAGCAGGGATTTTTCACCAGGGATCTCTTTATGAGGGGCTTGCCCAAGGAAAACACTGTGTAAGGCACATGGTTATGGATACCCAGTAGCTCTGTTCTGCTCTTCCTCAGCACTGACCTGGCATGACAGGTGTGAGAACAGCATGGAAAAGAGAACAAATACATTTATTAACGTGATTGTTGTATAAAAACAATAGCAGCTCCCAAATTTAGTAATATTGAGAAGGCATTGAGAGGGCATTATGTGTACCTGTGAGCATGAAGAGAAGCACGAAAGCCTGAGACTCTCCACTTATTAGAGTGGAGTGCTACGCATACCCTACCAACTCCAGCCAGCTCAGAAGGAAACACTAGATCCATACTCATCCTACAGGCACTTAAAATTAGGTTAAAGGACCATGTGTCCATGTGGGCTGCCCACACTCCTTAAGAAGGGCTGCAGCATTGCAGGCTGCCTGTCCTTGGGTCAGGCACAGGTAGGGATGGGGCTGGCACATCCACCTTCTACCACGTGCAAAAACACCTTGGCAGCACTTGTGTGAGGCATGAACCTCCCCTAAGTGCCCTACATAGTCAGCCTTGAAGCAGGTAGTGATTTAGCTCCTCCTCAGTCCTTTTAAAGTATTTTCTCTCAGTTAGGACAAGTTCAGCATTTGGGACAGACTGGAATAGGTGGTTCCGGTCTTAGGCCTAATGGATAAAAACAGGTTAGCAAAGGGACTACCTACGGCTGGGCTAGCTGCTGTAATGGGGCAGGAGGTATGGGCTGGTCCCACTTGGTCTGGGGGACATCTGGAGTTGAGATGAGGGAACCTATGGCTTGTGAGACATTTACCAGCGAGAGGTTGCCAGGATGAAAGGCAAGGATTCCTTGCACTTTTAATAGCATTTCCCATGTCCTTTTAAAAAACTGTTTTCTATTCTGTTTCATAAAATTAACATCTGCAGCAGCTGTTGAGGAATGTCTCTCTCCCATCCCTCTGTTACATGGCAACGTGCAATTGTTTCCCTGCGGTCAGCCGCCTGCGAGCCCCGATACCTTTGCAGTTAAGCTTTAACAGAGTTTGTGTGGCCGTGGAGCGGGGCGCGGTGGCACTGCCAGGGCTGGGTGGCACTGCCAGGGCTGGGTGGCCCTCTCCTGGCCACACCTGGCCCGTGCGCTCCTCGCACACCCGGCTGCAGCCCCCGCCCGGCCCTGCGCCTCGCAGGGCAGCAGCTCACCGTGCACATGAGAAATAAAGCAAGAAGTGCCATCTATTTGCTTTGGATTAAACAGGACGCCTTCGTGTTTTATGTAAAAGCATTTTGTCTAGTGGTGTGTTAAATATAACCTGCAAGGTGAGGCATTGTTTGTCACAAATCAATTTATGGAAGTATGTTGAACATAGGATCCAACTCACATAACTTTGCTCCCTCAGGTATTTTAACACTTGTTCCATGTTGGCATCCCTTATAGTCATTCATTTGGCCTCCTTCAGGTTGATATGCTTTCTAAGGGTGACTGTCTCAGCACCAGAGTACAGTCAGGTGACTTTACTCCTTCCTTGTGAAAGCCTGGTTGTCCTCTTATTTTCCACAAAACAGCTATTCCAGAGAAGGTCACATGCTTTAGTGTGGAAAATGGTGTAGGTAATAGCAGAAGTGGGCCCCAAATCTACTTAAGGATAAAAGAGATTTTTGCCACTGTTAGAATTCTTTCCCTTCCTTCCTCTTTCCCCTTTCTCCTCCTGTCCTTCCCCATCTCACTGAGTCAGAAACAGTCAGGGCTTGTAAGCTTCCTCTCTTTTCTGGAAGCATGGCAAATTCTTCCTGCCTTGATTTTAAATATTTAAGATGAAATTATTTGAAATACAGTACTCGGTCACCGTAACTTTCATAAAGGCTGATGAGTCACATAGCAGAAAAACAAAATCAAAACACTCAACAATGATAAATTGCTGATGTAGTTTGGAGGTGACAGAGAAGATTGTGCAATGCTAAACAATGGAAAGTGTAGGTCACTATTGTGGTATAATCAAAATTGGTTGGTGAAGTGATGAAATTCAGAAGTTTCTGTTTTTATTACACTACATGTCATGTGTATGTAAGAACACAGGAGTTGTCACAGCATCAGGAACTGAGAAGTTGTGACTGTTCCCTGTGTATCTTTTTTTTACCAGGTGCACTTATTCAGTGCAACTGTGGAGTCAAAAGCACCAACATGGGCCCAGGAGAAACAAACCACAACTATGAGATGAAACCATTGCCCCTTCTCTGGCCTGAGTAGGGGTGGTTGTACAACCCCACAACCAGTCTTGCTGCCCCTGGCGCCACTGGGGGCTGGGAAAATAGAACAATTATTAAAAAGGGAAAAAAAAGAAAAATCAGAGAAGTGGAAAATGTGCTTTCCGGTGAAAAATAGATGTCAGTTCATATCTCTTCTACAACAGAGGGTTAAGGCTGTGAACAAAATTTCTAAGAACCTACATGAGAACAAAACTTTAAGAGCTCTCAGACCTGTAGGATATAATAAGCTGCAAGGATTAGAAGGGGAAGTTAAAAACATTCATATTAAAATAAAAAGATAAATGACATACCTGGAAAAAAAAAGAGGAGCTACAAAGGTATACAGTAACACCCTACCATGAGATCGTTAAAGGCTGGTTGATACCTAGGAGCAAGAAGCAGCCTTTCTTGAGCATTTCAGAAGTGTGCGATGCCAAGCTGTCACTAATTTGTCACTGACATTTTTACATTTGAAGTTAACTATGAATACGCAGCATAAATGGAGAGCTGATGTGAACCTTTGTTAGCATTGCAATCGCTTGGAAATCCTAGGACAGAAAGAGCTTTGGGAGCACTAATGAGCTGAATGTATCACTCTTATTCTCAGCAAGGTGATTACTTCCCACAGAGCCGGCTCACGGTATGAAAAGACTGACAGTATAAACAGACAAGACTTGATCTTGATCAAGAGCCAAGCCCTTAATCCAGGTTTAAAAAACACATGTATGTGCTCCTTGTGAAAGGCAATTCCAGACTGCCTTGGCAGCAGCCTCCCCTACTCAGCTGCAGGGCTGCCCCAGGCTGTGCCATCACATCTCCTTGGCCGCTCACTGCTACAGCTCTTGGCTGTAACAGGGCACCCCTGAGAAGAACCACATTGGCTAAGAGCACGTTAAAATCAATCCACAGCACTCTGCAGCTTTGGAAAAACAGGCTGGCTGATGGTGGTTACAGCCTGGCAGAGGAACATGCTTACATTTTCATGCTGGAACAATATTCTGCTGTAATAGTACTAAATTCTAATAGCCACTGCTACAGTGAGAAACAAATTATAAAACTTGAATATTTATCACAATGCTTTTCTTAAAAAATGTGCTAGTATCTGTGGAATCCTTTTGAGATCGGTACAGCTATTAGAGGTTTCCTTATACTTCATATTTACCTTCAGGAGAGGGCCATGAAACTTCCAAGATGATGAGACCTCCCCAGTACTGCCTCATGTTCCTTATGTGTTGGTTTGCTCCAGACTGAATCAGTCTCACACAGGCAGAGCTATCCTACTGCTGACTTCTCTAGACTTTTGCTGCTGGAGGAAAAGGCAATTCCTACACATCCTGAATTTTGAAAGTCCTGAATTCTCTACTCAGTGAAAGACCTGTAGTTTCTTCACAGACTCTCTTGCTTTTCTACTTCTCCTATCATCTATTCAGTAAAACAAAGCTCTGTTTCTCTCGGGGACAAAGAATGAAGAGAGCAGTCAAATGCCAAAACATAAGAAATCTTTGGACTGTGAGGACAAAGAAAGAAGCTGCCAAAATATGCATTACCTACCTATCTATAGGCAAAGAATCTGAGGTACAAGAAGAATGAAAAAAAAAATTAATTATCATGGTAATCATATTAGCCATTTCAAAATTACATTTAGGTGAAATCCAAAACAAAATTCCTCTTTGAAATAAAAAAATCAGTATTTTGTTTAAGGGTTCAAAAATGTTCATAGTATTTCTACTTTTCATTTTTCCAATACTCTGAATGATTCTGTCAATTTGACTAGAAAATAATTTCAGCCAATTATCAATTATATATTTGTTTGTTTGTTTGTTTTGGGGTTTTGGGTTATTTTGCAAATGATATGGCTTCTTTTTATCTTTAAAGCAAGAGCTGAAATGGTTCTACCTTGGTGAGACCTCATTTCCCTGCATGGGTACGGGCAGACAGTACTGTGCATGATCCTTTGGAGAGGGAAGGGCAATACTTCCTTCATCTACAGAAAGAGAGAGATGAATACTAATAAGCTGCTAGGACATCCTTTCCCTGACTCTCTTAGTTTTTGTAACCCATTGGGATGTACACAGACTTGGTTGCTATGGAGAAAATAACTTTCCTACTTCACTCTAAGCAACTGCATTTGTTACAGGTAAATCTATCATACTCTGCATTTTTAGACATAGAGAGAATTAGTTGGCTATTTCTAGCTCCAAAACACTGGATTAGACAGACTAAGGGTTCAACTGGGTACAACCTCTCTGCTACAGTACTTAGTAATAACTTTGGCAAAACAATGAATCCCACTGCTAGTGCTAACAAAGAGAACTGCAGATTTTTTCCCAACTAATATATATACACCTTTAATTTCCCAGAGCCTTACTCCCTGTGGAATTTCACATCACCACCAAAAGAAGATTCAGGCTGTTAAAAGCTGTATAAAGCTGTTCAGACACAGCTGCTGGGTCCATTGGTACTGTCAGAATACAGATTTTTGAAATAAAATGCATTATGAAAACATCAGTTTTAGGATGGTAATACAGAAAAGATGAGGTGTTATGGGTACAAGTGGCTCCCAGGGAGATTCCAATCACACACAAGATGAAAATTTTTCACAACACAAACAGTCAGTGAAATAATCTCCCCAGGAAAGTCATGAATTCCCCAACATTGGAAACTTTTAGGATTCACCTGGATTCACAAGGTACTGGGCCATCTGGACTGGTTTATTGCCGAGAAAGGTTGGACCAGATGATCCTTGAGGTCACTTCCAACCTGGAATGCTATGATTTTCATGAGATACACTTACAGCAGAGTTGTTCTGCTATCGCTTCACATCGTTAAATACCAGCCTTGGGTGTCTGATTTGCATTATGCAAGTTGGAATTAGCCATAGGGGTTGCATGTATCAGAATGTTTGCAAGGCTTCCTAGATTAACAAATATTCCTTAAAATAACCTTAAGACAGACAAAGTAGAGCATCCCCTTTGATGGTGGATGATTTGGTCTTAACTATCTTTAAATAATTTTAAGTGCTGAAAAGTTTGGTGATGCTGAGTAGGAGGCCTCAGACACTTAATTATCTAAACAAGATTCCAAGGGAACTCCAATAGTGTTTTCTGCCTCATTAGGATAGAAACGTGATTTTTTCTCCTACTTCAGCAAATGCCTCCTCAACAACCAATAAAATGTGCAAGCTGGAAGTTAAAGGCTGGTTAATGGTCCCTTGACATGATCCTACTGAAGTAAAAGAGTAAAACCAGCATATGCTGTGTACACAAAAGAGACATTTCAGCTTAGAAGTTTGATTTTAAAGAAAACATATTGAAGGCCATGAAGAGCTCTGTATCTCCTTGGATGGCAATTACAAAGTTTTTTTCAGCATCCATTTTTGTTTGTGATGTAGTTTCTAATAGTGTATTTCCTATCATTCAAAGGCAAAGGAGATCCTGTAAATCAAATTAATACAAAGCTTTTCTCCAGCTGTAGATGAAGCACTTACTTTACTGCATATGCACATACCATCTGTATGAATTTCTTCACCCAAGCACGCCATGGTTCATGGTTCCACCTATTTACTATTATTTATAGTCTTTATTGTGGCTGGTTACGAAAACTAACCAAGCACTTTTTATAAAAAGACTGTGGAACAGCTAAACAGAGCTTGTAAAGGAAAGTTGCTTTTGACTTTTCTTTTTTTAATTTATTGAAAGTATCTAAGATTGTTCTCCAGAAACAGTGGACACCAGGTCTTGAGTTCCCAGTGTCCAGACTGCAGGAGAACTGGGTACCAGGGACAGTGTCTATTTATTGCCCTCTGCTGGTATCATCCCTAAATTTGATGTTTCAAACCTGACTTCTCTACCATTTGTTTCGTTAATTATTTGCAATTTGCTGCCAGTGCAAACAGTATTCTAGAGGAAAGATCATTACTGGCAGGATGAAATGCAATGTGCTTAATTGTAAACAAATGAGGATTTTCACAAATGAAGTCCTGAAAACCTGAGTCTCTCAGGCTGTTTCTTTAAAATGGTCTTCAAGCATGAGAAACAATATGAAGATAAGGCAAAGGGGACGTTATTGTTCTGTACAACTCCCTGAAAGCAGTTTGTAGCAAGGTGGGAGTCCGCCTCTTCTCCCAGATACCACGTGACGGGACATGAGGAAATGGCCTCAAATTGCACCAGAAATTGACTATTAGTGAAAATTTTTCACTGAAATCATTGTCAAGCATTGGAACAGACTGCCCAGGAGAGTGGTGCAGTCACCATCCTGGGAAGTATTTAAAAGACATGTAGATGTGGTGCTTAGGGACATGGTTTCATGGTGGAATGGGCAGTGGTGGGTTAATGAAAGAACTTGATGGTCTTAACAGCATTTTCCAAACTAAACTATTCTGAGTCTATGAGAACATCTTCACAGAAATAGACTCCTGAGAAAGGGAATCATAATTTGAAGAAACTGAAGAAACTCCTGCTGATTTTCTTTTAATAGAAAGCTTGAAGCAGTAAAACTGAAATCAAGGCTTGTTGTTTTTAAGTATTCATTGCTTCACTACATCATAAAAATAATGTTTTAGATAAGAAAAGAGAAAAACTTAGCAAATGGACTGAAAATGTAACATTTGATTTAGCATTTGTACCGATGATATTTCTGTTCTTTTGTACATCATATAACCAATGATTAAGCCATTTTGGAGAGAAACTATATCCTTTGCTTTTAATAACAAATGTGCTCAGCCACAGTAGTACACAGTAGTATCTGCCAACAGATGTGATGCTACTCAATTGCTGGCAATATTAAAAAAGAAAAAAAAAGGTTCATTTGTGGGCTATTTCTGTTTCTAAAACAAGAAGGAAGAAGAACTGGCTTAAATAGTGATGGTTTCTGGGAAATCTTAGAGCATGCAGTCCACCTGGGTCTTCCCTGGTTTATGATCTAATAATCAAACTGCACAGCTGAGATCCAGGTACCTCTTTCCTGTATTTTTCCTGTCCTTCATCATTCATCTCCTTCATACATTCCTTTTTGTCCTCATCCTTTCCTCCTTCTCAGCCTGTATCTTCATCTATCCCTACCACTTCTCCACTTGGTACATTCAAAGGCTCAAGAATAAAAGACACCAGTTCTTACTTAATGTATAAAACTAGCTCTAGACTGTCACCTGAAAAAATGCAGGAAGACCAAGATACTGTAGTGCTTTCACTTCCTTTCTCAGCATATCTGCCTAATCTCTTATTTGAATCCAGTTTTATCATATATTGTTATAATACACCACTGAATCTTTCTCTCAAGAAACAAAGACTGCTTTAGTACCTAGCATTTTCCTCTTGTTAAAATAATCAGAGAAATCACATCACCCACAAACTTGTTTTTAGATAAGAAAAACAGGTTGAAAGAGTTAAGCCTCTCATTATACCACATTTTCTCCAGACCCTCTTTTTGCCTTTCTCTTCTGTCATCCAGCCTCTTTTACTACATATTCTTGCTCCTAAACTTCTTTTGCTACTGGGTGAATTGAGGATGACTGCCCCTGTGATACCAGGCCATTTTCAGCTCTGATAAGCAGGAATATACTTGGGCTGGATAGATCTCAGAGGGTACAGCCGAATAACCTTCAGCATTTGCAAATTTATACCAGCTTAAATGTTGCAATTCCACAATTGTAGGCAATTTTTCAGTGAAAGAAAAAGGTATGCCTCCACATCCAGGATGAGTTCTCTGCTCTTGGAAAAGTCCGAGTTCTTGCTCCAAAGCAGGAAGACGCCTGCTGACAGTACTGAAAGCAATCACTTGTAAAACCTTTTTGACTCGGTAGAACAATCCATTCTTTTCTAATTTCAGCACTGAAAATGGCCAGATCACTTTTCTTGAGACTCTCTTTCTCCTGGAGTCTCCAGCCAGCAACCCCTGCAAAATGCCAAGCCTGAATACCTAAACAGCCTGCAAACATTCAGCATGTACACTGAAGTAATATGTAAAGAGCAGCAGAGTAGCAACATAATATCCATGCCAGTCCTAAAGATGCATTAGACCTTGCTTTTTACACCATCCCTTTCCCTCTTCCTAGAGCTACTCTTCCACCAGACTTCTGTATGTCTCCTTTTATTGTAACATTGAACATCTCAATATTAGGTGAGTGGAGTTAAGGAGATGTATTGAAAAAAAAAACAAAACAAACCCCAAACAACAACCCATCTTGTATTTCTTTAAATATGAGCCCCAGTTTGCATGATCTATCTGTGCAGGTGTTCTGCTGTCACTTACAATTAGGCAGTTGCCTTTGCTCCTTGCTTTTCACAAATATCAGTATCTCTAAAACTGAACAGAGAAATTAAGTTCTGAAACACCTTTGATAGTATTTCAAAGGTATTTCTAAAAATTTTCTAAAAAATCTTGCAAAAAGCATTATGTGTATTTACTACAATCTTATACCTAAATGGTTCTTATAACATCTTTATCCATCAATGAATATTGCACAGCACTGAATGAACAACAAATTGCTGAGTGCAGTGGAAAATCTCTATGACTTTCTTTGTTGTTCTAAAGCTCCTCTTTGGCTTTGCAATGGAAGCAAGTTATTGAGGTCTGCAAGCAGCTGGTTCACTTTGTGCCACAGTGGAATACATCAGTCCTGACTGGCAAAGCAGAAGATGGACTGTGCTGGATAAGGAAGGCTGGAATTGAGCTAAGTCATGTTAAATTAATGGATAAAGCTTTCAGAAATACCATCTTATACATGGAACACTGCTACTTTCACAAGTTGCCCAAAGCAAAACTCCTTAGTTGAATTATTCACTGAGGGCAGAGTGAACTTTTTTCTCCCCTGAGGGTGGATTTCCAACTTCCATCAAGGATGCATAATCTTCAGCTGTGGCACTCTATGGTGTATGAGGTTGGATTGATGCTCTGCAGCCACTCTGTTCCCTGGTAAATTTTGCCACGACAATTCTGACAGTAATGAGGCCAACTGTATTTTCTAGCTGCTCGGTTGATCTTGATTTTCCAGGAGACACCAGATTTGCACAACT
>VYZR01104006.1:25574-35793 GCA_013400675.1 Oxylabes madagascariensis
CACAGTACAATCTTGGTAATTCTGTCTCTGTAACTCCACATTTCATATTGGTATCACACCAATACTGTTACAGATTATAGTGAAAATCTCAGAAGCCGCAGACCAGAAGACCACCTTTCCTGCCCATGGCAGTAGCCTGTTAACATGGTAACATTTAGTGGGGCTTCACTTTCTCACCTAAAAAGCCACCCTCCAGATACATTTTCCTTTATAGGTGTTTTATCCAGACACTTCTTCCTAGAGAGAGCCTGTATTTTCCCCTCCTTATGCACCTGTTAATTTGTGGTACAAGACTTGCAAAGGTTTGTTTGTTCTGTTTTTACATGGTCCATAAGCACATTATTGTGACACAGAATAAGTGTTTCAGTTCCAAAAGCGTACAGCCTGGGGACAGATCATGGACACAGATGCATCTCAGAAATATCCCAGAGACTGGCAACACTTACTGTGTGGTTAGCAAGAAAATTTTCTACTTACAGTAGATCCTTCCTAACTTAGCTGCAAAATTTATTATAAGAATGGGATTTAGGGGATGGTACAAATGCTATTGTTATGATCAAAGAACATCTTTAGCCTTAAGGTGCTTGAGGATTGCTCTGGTTCCACAGTGAGTGGATTAATTAGTAAAAGGAGTAACATCTCTTCAAAAGGATGTAAGAAACCCTTATCAAATGAGTATTGGTGGCATCAGACTGTACTACAGAACAATTGGCCTATAATCTCTTTTCCCTACGGAACAGGGAAAGGGAGCACCACACTGCTAATAACAGAAATATTAATCCAGTGCTGAGACTGCTTTGTCACGTCCACAACATACAGTTAAGGAGATAAAATGATGTCAAAGGACCACCTTAGATGGCAAAGAAGAGAGCTTCTCTCTGTTTCACTTCCAGCTGCCACTCCTATGACTTCATTTCAGTGTTTAGAATGCAGTTTTCAATCCAAGGTGCAGGTGTTGCACCGAAGTGGTGGTGAGGATGTCCTGTACAATGCCCAAGGGATGGAAGCATGGACAGCTAACTCTGTGCAGACTTCTGCACTCACAGAACCAGCCTGGGTCTGCTGAACACTACTGGATACAAAAGGACAAAGGAGACTACGAAGCCCAGTGCTCTTATATCTTAAAGCAAAGTATGAAGACATTTCATTGAAACCCTGATTTACCCTGAAAGCATCCAGATTGTATTTGCACAGTGGCTAACACACTAGGTTTAGGAAGGTCTAGGGACCAAAAAAGAACACTATTTTTTTTCTAGGTAGGATTTAAATAAGCATTATAGAACTACTTTAGCAAATTTGTTTATTTATTTATTTATCTATTTATTCAGCATTAATGTGCTGGGTAGCTTCCTTGACTAAATTAAAATGATCTAATAAAAACATCCAAATATTTCAAATGACTCCGTGGGCCTTAAAAGAGGATTATCATGCGACCATATTATTTAAGCATTTTTCAGGCACAATTAAGAAAACAGTGATTGGAAAAGTATTCCAATTGGGACAGATAACATTTATATGGTGTGTGGGCTGATGGAAGATTTAAAAGTGCTGTTTGTTACGCTACAGACAGTTATGAAACAAATGATCTGGCTCTAACATAAACTGTTAAACTGAAAACATGCCAGAGGGAGACAGCTGCCAGTACATTAAAAAGTCATTTTCTCAGATGACAAAGACTTAAACCAATCATGTTATAAACATATTTCTTTGCCCAACCAGATTTTGGTAATTCTAATGGTTTGCCTAATGCATGGAGAAATGAAGTAAGCTTTTGCTCATATGATTTGTCAGGAATTTCCAATTCAGAAGAACAGATGGTGCTAAAAAACTGAGCAAGGGTAACAGAATTATCAGGCTTTCAACTACAAAATCCATTCTTTCTACACACGTTTAAAATGGAAGCAATGCATATCACAAACCTCTGACCACAGCCAATCCACAGTTGGCATTTACATGCTAATGGTTCCTAGTGTTGAGGATCAAAGTTTGGAGTAATTTTCTCCAGATTTGTGACAAAGATTTTGGATTATAAATTAAAGACGTGGCCAAACTTGCCTTTGGTTCAAATTTGGACATCCCTGTTAAACTGCTGAATGTAGGGATTTACACAGCAAAGGACTCAAAGCCACACTTTGCAAACAATCTATGCCATATTTCATCCTGATCCAGGTGACTGCCTGGACAAGCCTTCGGGAAGTTGGGCATCCAGACAAAGGTCAGAGCACTGTCTTTTCCCAAAAATAATTTTGTACTTTCATACCATTACAAACAATTATTCCTGGATCCCCCACTCCACTTCTGATATCACGTCTGTGACCCTCAGCCAGCTAGGGAAACCAGAGATCCCATATACTCTGTCCTTCTACATCTGCATATTCAATAGCCAAGAAAGTAAAAGCAGAACTTGAGTGTAAAAATCTGAATTCCCAGCTCTCATTTAATTTAATTCCATTTCATTTCATTTCATAAAATAAAATAAAATTCAACACCAAGGTGCCCCATTTACCTAGACTGCGGTGAGTCCCAAGCATCATGAGTACTGAGAGGACAAGAAATCTCAAGTTCACTAATTCAAGCCATGGAATTAATGAGGAGAGGATGGGGTGAATCTACAACCCTGTTAATGTCCATAATTTGCTAGATAACATATATTCATTTACTTTGCCTTTCACATTTGTTCAGTGAGCCATGTTCTGACAGAACTACTGTCTCTGGTTTTATGAGAAAATTATTTTACCAGTTACTTTTCTAAAAGGTACAGTTCCTGGCATTGTTCTATAGAAATTATTTTTCTTTTCTTCTTTTCCTTGCTTGCTATTCTTCCCTTTCTCCCTTCCCTTCTCATCTTCTTTCCCTTCTTCCATCCTTTTCTTCATTTCTTCTATCCTTTCCTCCCCTTTTCTCCCCTTCCTTCCCTTCTTCCTGTAACTAAAATCTCAGCCTACTGTGGAAAGAAAAATGAAAAACTGCCTGTATGGATTATAAAGACCTAGAAGCCAAACCATAAGGCAAATGTCTTTTGTATTTATTTCTAAATTCCATAATTTGGGTCCAGGTTTCTGTGGGATTTGAAAATATGGAACTGAAAACAAGGTCACTGCTAGGATTTAAATACAGGGCTCTCTTTACAGCACAGAACTGAGAGTGGCAGGAAGCAGCCATGCACAATCTGTTAAAGCAATAATAATGACCACCACCCAGCATTCCTCTCTCTCCAGAAGTGGCAACACAAATGAAAATGTAAATTTATGTATTTTAAATACATCATTACCAGGAACTTCTAAGACAAGTCTAACAGCACTGGCTGCATCCACCAGCAGCAAGGCCCACAGCTTCTACTTCCCAAGAGATGGCAAGGCATTGGCTCCACTCTGCAGCAAAGGGAGAAAAGGGCAACCACATTAGTCTGCCTGCCTGATGTCTGGTACATCTGCCTTTTTCTGATATGGACCCTGCATGTCTGGCTCTGCCTAGTTCTGGAGGCATCAGCCCTGCATGGGTGGGAGAGCGTCTGTGCTCCCATCCAGGAACCAAGAGTGTCCCAAACCCCAGAATTCACCCTGAACCTCAAAGCTCACCCTGAGCCCCAGTCAGGCACAGCCCCTTAGCATAGCAGCATCCCTGGCATCCCTCCCCTGGCCAGGTGCTGCTCATCCCAGCTGAGCAGGATGATTCAGCACTCGGTAGAAGGTAAGTGGAGATGCTGCCAAAGTCTCCAAAGTGCCAATGTCTACACTGGAGAGTTATTCAGGGCTCCCAGCCAGTTTTCAGCCTGCACACATCCATCATCCCCTCCTCAGTCTGGCAATTTCAGTCTGGAGTTGCTTTAAGACCCAAAACTAATGCAGTGCCTGTCTGTTTCTAGGACTGGGTGGATCTGCAGTGAGAGTTCAGGCAAGCCAGTGTCAGTAGTCCTGCATCCCTGACCCACAGCCCTGTCATTCCCAGGCATGCCAGGGCTCCCGTGGGTGGCACAATGGCAGGTCCTGGCACACAGAGAGCTACTGGCTCAATGCTCCAGTACACACGAATGGGTACAGCAATAATGAGTCAATGGGATCATCAGTCACGCTCTGACATGGAAATGTTCCCATGTTGGGCTAATGAGTAAGCTCAGAGCTCCTCAGCTCTGAGGGGGGACCTCAGCAAAGGGTACAGTGGGCAAGCATCGGATCTAAACATGCACACTTTGGTCTGAAACAAAACTTGCTGTGGAACGTGCCAAGTCACACAGAAAAAATCTTTTAAAGCACGTCACTCCTAATTTAGGAGATTTTCTCATAAAAGTTTTTCTGACCACACATATATGAAAGATAGAAAAGGAAAAAAAACTTATTCTCAGCATCGTAGTAACTTCAACCTAATCAATTAAATCAGCATAAACTACAACCATTTCCAGTTCAGACTCCTCCTGGTTTGTGTGATGCTGCACATTGTCAATGTAGATAGAATTTTCCCAGGAAGGAACAAATGAGTGCAACTGTACAGTCAATAACACTCTCTCAGACACTGATGTGCGCACACACTTTGAGCTCCTGCTGAGCATGGGTTTCTGACTAGGCAGCCACTGAGGCCAAGTCAGACAGTGAAATGATGGTGGTACCCTCCACTCTGAGCCATCTGCAGTGACATTCTCCTTCACCAGCAACTATCCTTTTCCTGACCACTTTCCAGAAAAGAAACAGGAAAGTCAGCTTCACAATACATGTTTACAAAGCAGCATTCCTGTTTCCATTTTAAAATCACTGTTTACTTGTACTGTCCATCCTTTTTATGGTGATAAAATTGATGGTTTTTTCTATCTACACTGGTATCACAAGTAGTTTCATCCAGCTGCCTATGAAGAGATAATCTTTATTCTTGATTGTGAACAAACAAAGTATCTAAGAGACAGCAGCCCAGCTCTCTGTTTCATTAGGAGGTATATAAAACTGTAAGACAATTCTAAATGCAATGTTCTTAAGTGCGAGGCCTTCTTTGGGGAAAATTAAGCTGAGACCCTCATTTCCATCTCTTTTCTTCAGACAGTATTTTTTAATCAATATATATCATAGACACCCATTTGAGTAGCCACCTTCACCTGTCAGACCTGTCACCTCATCCAAGCCACCTTGGCTGTTGTATGAAAATGAGGGTAAGTGGGGAAAGAGTAGACTAGCTTAGTTCATCTGTTAAATGTGCTCTCTTAAAAAGAAAGTGGTGAGGTAAATGATACCTAACTAGCACCTGAGGTAGTGTCTGCATCTGTAGTCTCTACAAGCCACAATAACCCAGGTACACTGTGTACATAGAAGAGTGAGAAATCTTCAGAAAACTGTTGTGCACAGAGGTATCTCTCAAAGCAGGCATCTGTGATGGGGAAAACCACTGATCTCTACCTTTGGACAACCATGCTGCTTTCCTGGGTTTGCACTATTTGCTTTTCCAGCTACTTAGCTGTGATGAATTGTAATGGGAGCCATTCTGGGTAACGCAAGCAAGAGTGGGCTGAAGCAGGCGAGCTGCTACATAAATTGGGCTGTTTGTTACAGCTTTTAAGTTGCTTAAACAGCCACACTGATGAAATGTTGGTAACCATCTGCTACAAACATTCGTAAATAAATATAAACCAACCTAAATATTTCCTGGCTTGTTGCTTTGTTTCAGGCATGGTTCTCTTATCTGAGGAAGCTTTTTAAATTTACCTGTAGTTTATGCACAGGCCTGATTTTTTTCAGACTGTTTAGCTACCTGGTTCTTTGGTACCCCTCCATGCAAATACTCATGACTGAATGGAGAGGGAAGATGCATAATTCTGAAGATGATGATGATGATAATTATTGATATTATTTATCAGTGTCAAACTATTAAAATTTGAATTCTTCATGGAGGACTGGTTAGAGAGATTAATTTTAAGCTTTCTTTACATCAAGTTATTCTGCAAATCTGAGCAAGTGGGACAAACTTGATATCCTTACAGAAGGAAGAGATTTTAAAGCATTTAGAAGCCCTATCCAAATCTCAGCCTTATAGAAAGAAGAGACTGAATTTTGAAAGTCTGAATCTTTAGTTTTGGACTTACATCGGGGTTGACTGTGTTCTACACAACACTTCTCATTTCAATGCATCCTATTCAATGCTTCCTCTCTGGCTTGTGATCACATAATATCTCTTTTGTTTCCATAACAGATGTGTAATGGAAAAAATAATATTATGAAAACTGTACTAGAAATAAGCTATTGGATACTTCTTCAAGCATCTACCACAATAAATGTTACTTGTTGACTGTCATATCATTTTGCACCAGACTGCCCCAAGGAAAAAATGCTGCTCACTCTCAGATCCACTTTCCTTTCTGACACCTTTGTCTCTGCAACAAAAACTGCCTCCAAGCTAAGAGTGCTCTAAGTAAAACCCACAATTTGGGGAGAGTGTTTAAAATATTATGAAGAAATGAAAGAACTTCTTGAAAGCTAGATTTTTCTGTTAGAATATTACTTTCTGGCAAGGGGTAATTAAGGTTTACAACATGATTTTACAATTCCTCCAACACACCAAGGACTGTGCTCGTTTTAGACATCTTTTCTCTTTTATTGATGATCTATATTGAGTTATCTCTTATGTGAACAAGACTTCTAAATCACCTGGTGAGTTGTAATGTAGTAGAAATGTCTCTTATTTTTCTTTTTTTAAATTTCAATTATTCCTTTTCCACTAGAAAACTAGATCAAATATGAGCATAGTTGTATTATTTTGCAGCAACCAGGGATCTTTTTATTTCTTTCCTTACTTCCACATGATTGCAATGCTTCTGAAAGCTGCCAGGATGCATTAAAATCATTCATGAATTTGTAATAAGGGTCTTGGGTTCCACACAGCAAGTATTTTGCAGTAGAAAGGATACATTGCCAAAGGATTCATGCCTGTTAATAGCATACTCTGTACTTGTGAAACACTGGCCTTTCAGACTTGAGCAAATAATTGAATGTCCTTTTGGCTCTGTTCCACTAATGACCCTCTGCAACAGCACAGAATCCTAAAGTCAGAGAGTAAATGGGGTCCCTTCTAACTGGGACAGTCTTCTAAGTGTATTTGATATCCTGCTGTATTAAATAAATCCTGAATAAATAAAAAAGTGAGGCTTGCACTTGAACAAAGTGCTGAAAGAGGTAGGAGGAGCTACTTGTTTCTTTTACAGTGATTTGAAAAAAAAAATTAAGGTTGGCAGTAATGAAGTGAGAGTGGAAGTGTCTCTGTCTGTGTGAAAGTACCAGAAGAAGCAGCTGGATGTGTTAAAAAGTTATGCGGACAGAGAGGAAGAACAAGCTGACCTAAAGATAAGGTATCAAACAAAACAAAGAACAAGTCCAGGGTCAAAAAATACACAAAGGCAACACACATTCATGAAATTCATTGATTTGTGGAGAGTGAAACAAAATAGTGAGGCGAAATATCCCTAACACCACTCCCTCCTAGAGAATATAAAAAGCAAGTTCAAAATCAGTTCACTTGTCAACCAAGTAACCCAGAGGCACAATGAGGAATAACAGACAGCATCCTTATTCTCTGTGTGATCACACACATGACCTTGGCAAGACCCATTAAACACACACATTTCGGTATTTCCAGGGACGTGGGTATGAAAGCATAAAAAGAAACAGACAATGGTTTACAGAGATTTTGTTTATAAAATTGCATTCCCATTCCATGAGACACTCTGCTGAGCTTTATCACACTCATTCCATATGCACTCCAGTTCTTCAAAATCTGTCAAAACCTTGAGTTCCCAGGTAAATGATGCACATATCCCCCTGGCAGAGATGTTTGCTATCATCGCTGTTCTGCAGCTTTTTGGAAGGCCGAGGGTTGCACTACAAAGATTGGCTTCACAAAGCCATGGCAATTGAGGTGGTCTAGGCAGCTTGAATGAGAATTCACATGGATAAAATTGTCACAAGTGGACACAGTCAGCGCAATATCTACTCATCATTTAAATTCTTCTTGATCCTTTAAAACTAGACAGTAAATGGATTACAGGCCTTGACTGTCCCAGTTTCATCATCTTAAAACTCTTCAGCCAAAGAAAAAAATGGCAGTAAATGAAAACCTTACAGTTTGTGTGGTCCCTTTATGGTAGTGGCAGAACATGCAGTATATTTTCTTTAAAACAACAGAGGAAGTTATACTGAGTCTTCCAGAATGATTTGAAATGAAAGCTTGGTGTAATACTGTAGAATCAGTGTGGAAGTTTGGGAGATTTATGAGTTTGACTATAGCATGAAAAAATCTGGTTTCAGGTTGCCATCTCAGAGTCAGAGCAGTTTCCAAGTTTTCAGGAAAAGTTTCTACATGCTGAAAATTAAGACACTTGCTGTGGAAGTCCATATTTCCTGGCTACACAAAGCAATGTGCCAATTTGGGAAGTCATAAGTTTGAAACTTGATTATCTCCTTGGTGGAAAAGGCAGTACCTCCTAAGGCATGTTAGCTCTGTCTCCACACACAGATCAAGAGGCCTTACAGATCACCAGTTGGGCCTGTGTCAAAGCAAGGAGGGAAGTGGACATACATACCTAAATCAGGACTTCAGTGGATTTGGGATGACCAAATTGTGTACCAGAAAACCTGCGGCAGTGTCTTCCTCTGAATGTGTTTGACTTCCCAGGTGTCCTGTCCAAAGTCATGCCCCGGTATATTAAAAAATTTTCTTCATCCTGGGAAATACTGAATAATTCTGCACAAACCTGTCCAGATACTCCTCCATATGAGGGGATGGATACAGCAAGCACATTAACCTGCAGCATCAGCCACTTCAGAAACAGCAGTGGCAGCAGCTGCTTTCTTAGGACTGCCAAAGGATGAGCAAGATACACGTGAGATGTGGTATTGAACAACTCTTTAAAGTATTGATGCAGTCTCAGAGATCCCAGCCTCCTCTCCTTTCCTCTCTCCATTTCTCCCAGCCACTTCCTTGAGGGGCTAAAAATTCAGGTTTGCTCACACACTTCCTTCAGAAACCGTTCAGTTCTTTTCTGCTCTATGGCAGAGCCTGTAGCAGGGAGCTGGATGAAGCATTAGCAGTCATAACAACTTCTTCATAAACATCTGCAGTGCAGTTATTTTCTTCACTTCTGGGGCCTCTGAGCACTACTCCAATATAAACATGGACAAGCAAAAGATAAGAACATGACCTAAGTAAGTGAGAAATCTGCTCACTACCCCAACACAGCCAATGCTGCCAGCTGGTTCGTGCCTGTCCTATTCAAATGGCTCCTGTGTCTTGCACCAGGCTGAGGCTAATAAATACAGTAGCTAAGAGGAAGCCCTCACTGACTGGCATCTACCATACTCCCTTGCCTCATTTCTACATATCCAGATACTTTCAAAAGCATGGTTTTATTTTCCAAAGCACAGGAAATGTGTAAGGCATGGTTTAGACTGTAATTCTCATAACCAGGCTGCACACTTCGGCTTCAAACAATCCCTCTGAAAATTCAGCTTCAGGGATAAACATCCACGATGATCGTTTTGGAGCTGTGCCTATCACACATGTGACTGACATCTGTGTTCCTGAGAGCCATATGTGTCTGTTGAAAACCAACTGCGTTTAAAGGAAGAAGACAGACAAACCTGTAACTCCTACAAAGAAAAGACAGAGTACTAAGGATATCAGCCATGATCTGATTTAATAGCACCTAGCAATTAGGCTACTAGGTTGCACATAATAATATTTCATCAAGAGGAATAGCTCTGTGTAAAAAATAAAAAAAAAAAGGAGCATAGCAATGAAAACTGTCATTTGTGGTCTCATTTATGCTTCCATTGGTTCCACTGGGATTAGTGTTCTGCATGAATCATAATGGAACACTGATAGCTTGGCCAATGCTCAGACAGCACATCAGGGAAGGGAATTGCATACAGTAACGTAACATCCTGTTTGGAGGCTTAAAAGGCAAAATCCAGCAGTAATCACTTCCAAGGGTAGTAACTCAGTTCTTATTGCCTTCATAATGACTCCACAGTTATTCAGTCAATGAAAATGTAGCCTGATATTGAACATCAAGAAGATAAATTAACAGTAGAATGAATCTTACTCACACATCCATGCCCTACTTCAGTAGAGGACTGCAAAAACACAGCATGTACTCTTAAAGTATCCTCTCTAGGGTGCTGAGATGGCTGAAAAGGAGGCAGGAGCAAACCTTTCTTTACTAAATACTGTGTGAAGAAAAAAAAAAAAA